>LUCW03001229.1:5000-10263 GCA_001586965.3 Sphaeroforma sirkka | reverse complement strand
ACATATACATATTTTTATATACATAAATCATGTATATATATATATGTGTGTGTGTGTGTGAGTGAAATGAGTACGAACAGTCTGAACAGAAATATATCCTTATTGGGAAGAAACAGATACATATCATTAATATTGCTCACCAGATAGCTTACAATCAAAGTAAAAGACATTTCATACTCGAACGTGCAAGACGTCATCGCAGCTGTGTATTCACCTGTTTGAACTCCTCGATGTCTTGAACGGTCATTCCTATCATCGTCGATTTACGTCGAAGCATCTTCAGTGAGTTTAATAAGTGAGGGCACTAACTGCTTGGCAGCCGTTTTTTCGAACAGCTGAGCGAATAGTGGTGAGTGAAGTTATTACTGTATCCGACTGCTGCCATTCAAATTTTGTTTTTGAATATGTAGAACCTCTATTTGAGCAACCTATATTTGAAAGTATTTAAAATATTTATGTATGAATACTCTTCAGAAATAACACCGAGAAAGTATAGAACCAGAACCCCGAAACCGGCCAGTTTTCAATAATTATTTATTTAGAGAGGGATGTATTTGCCGGTTACCCGCCTATGTACACACGTGATTTTTGAAGTACTATCGTTTATGCTTGACGAATCGAGGTTCATATTCATGGAAGCATATTCGGTGTTCTTTACCACTATCCGATTTCACGATGCAAGCATATTCATGTACTTTAAAACTATCCGATTCCATTGCACGGACACCATATGTTATGTTAACATATATTCATCAAGTACAAATTATATACTCGATATATACTGCAAGTTCGCATTGTGTAGTTCAATTTTACTGTGTGTGGCATATCTAAAGTGCCTTTATATCATTTTTCTTGCTGGCTCACAGAGTCGCAAGCACTAGGTTGCGACCATATTCGTACATTGAGAGGTGCTGATGAATTCTAATACCTATTTATGCGCTCCAAGACTGACGATTTCATCAAAGACGCGAGTACTTTCCCCTATCAGTGCTGTCATATCCTCAGTGATTTGATTCAGATCTTTCCAGCGCAAAGCCCTTCTGACTTTAATCACGGAACCATTGTTGTACTCGTGCTCCAAATGCAACTCTGTGCCTTTCACAACCGCAAATACCCACCGGAACCCATCTGTGAGTATACCAAAAATAGGGACATCAGGTGTGCCCGCGCGATCCTGCAACACCAATAGCTCAGCTACCATATGTCCGAAAGCGTCTCTGCAATACGAGAGTGATCACAATTAGTAATTTGCACGAATAGCTGTGAAGTAAATAATTGATCGGCTACAAGTAGACTCCTGGTAAAAAATTAATCGACCATGCAAAGTCGACCACGCGAAGCCTTCTGTCCTTAACTTACTTTCTGAACTCTCGTTTACTTTTACATTCCACCAGTCCGAGAACGACACCATCTTTTGTTATTGCGTAGTCAATAATGCAACCTGGTAGATTCTGTTGAAGTGAAACATGGAAAAGAGTCAATCAGAGAAGCTTAAAAAAGCTTAAAACTCAACTATGAGACCGTAATGATAGACCAATATGCACTCCGCCCTACACACCTTTGCATCACGAGCCGATCTTCGTTCGAATTTCCTCTCTGGTATGACCTGCACTCCAGCTATTTAAAGGAAGAGACTAAGAGTAAGTTATTTTTCCAAACCACTGAATAGTCATTTTGTTTGCCGTGGCAGAATCTATAATCGATATATATATGTGTCCATTATTGGACAAGAATAGGGTTTGTCTTGTTCATCATATAATATCAACCTACCTCTTGAAGCGACAAATGTCAGTAGAGTGTTGATAACGTAGGTGACCTCTGGTTCTCGAACTGGTCCCACTTCTGTCAATCTTGTTAATCCATTTTCGGCACTGTCCGTACTGTATAATTTCGAAAGGTTTAGGTAGTAATTTGAAATGATGGTCCGAGTCTGATCAAGTTTCTCTATATGAGAATAAATTTGCACTTTAGAGCTTATTTTGCTCAAATTAATAAGCACACCCACACACTACCACATACCCGTCAGCTGCATCCGGGTCGGCTGGTCTACTCACGGTAGAAGAATTTCCAACAACCGAGTTTACGGACATTTCAGTCATAAATCTCAAAAGCTCCTTCTCACGAGTTTCTAGTTGACGGGTGAAGACCGGTGTTGTAAGTGAACTACTGACCTGTCGGAGGACGAAGCTAATATGAGTCTTTGCGTATACGAAATCTACAGATTGCCTTCAGTAGAAACTGGTTTGCATTACCTATCATTTGAATAGAGAAAAATTTGTGCACGCATCGCAATACATGTACACGGCCAACAACGTACCTCCACAAAGTCACGGCAGAAGAAGTGCTTCAACGTTTCAATTGTCCACTTGCTGGCATTGTGTTGGCTGCGAGTAGTTAGATTGGTTATCGCGGATTTTGCATCAGTGATACTAAGGCTTCGACCTTCACGTGAGCATTGTTTTTGCATTTTACTATCGGATATGTTGGGCTGTACCTTTTTCATCGGCGAAGGTTTCCTAGGTGGCGGCGGCAGGGCTTCCGATTGAGGATCTGATTGGGGGTTTTGTTATTATGATCATGATTAAGATTGACTACACATACCATATCCGAGTAGAGTGAGACTTAAGTGTATACACAAACACAACACACTATCTTAAAGAATAGAAATTAAAGATTACTTACGTGCCGTTGAAAGCATGTTGTCGATAAACATGCGCATCTTACGGTCTATCTTTTGACCGGGTTGAACGATTTGCGCAGAGACCGACGAGGAGGGTGACGGGGCCGCTGCGAAATGAGGAGTGTAGCTGCTTGGTGACACGATAGGTGCTTTCTGTTGCTGCTGGCTTTGAGACATTTTTGAGTGGTGTGTATTGACTGCACGAGACGTGGTGATATTGATGTTGTACATTTGCTGTAAATGTAAGTTGTTCTTTGGCACTTGTTGTTGTTTTCTAGTATGCGCCTGAGGATAAGGTGATGAGCGTGGTGATGCAGACGATGCGCGCAGAGCAGCAAGTGGACCTAAGGATTGTCTTATCCAATCATCGGTTTCTTGCTCATCAACAGTACTGATACTCCGTCTAGTCTCGCTAGGCATGTACGCTGTCCGCCCAGAGCGATATTGGGATGGGGTTTGTGAACAACCTCTATTCAAAGGCAAACCTAATGGGGGTTGTATGGAGGGCGAAGAAACGTAAATATTTGTTTACAAAACAGTTTGCGCTATGTATCTATATTTTGACACAAGTACTAGTTTAAATACAGGTCACACAGTGCAAATTTTAACAAATACGCATAGTATTGTTAAATCAGTATGGTTATAGACGTGCATTCATCAGATTGATCACCGAGCTTACCTTTGTCGCCGTTCTCGAAATCTTCTGTATCGTTTGCTGAACCGGTTTGGTTTGATGTCTGGGATGTTTGCCTCGTAGACTGTATGCGAGAGTTGAATTGATTTTGTTCAAAATCCAAATTCATGGTTTCATCGACAGGACTGTACGAATCGTCCATGTGTGTCATGCTTTTACGCATAACTTCGACTTTTGCTGTATTCGATATACATTCCCCGGGGTTGAAGGAAGTTTGTGGTTTCGGTAGAGACACAGCAGAACCAACATTTGCTAATCGTTTGCCAGACCCCAAGCTTCCAATCGGACTGGAGTCCCATTCGCTCCTGAAGAATTTGATCAATTTTGAACAAATCTGATCAGTAATCTTAATTTTTTAGTCTTGACATAAACAAATTGACAATGCTTGTGTTAAAGTAAAGAAACGAATAAATATATCAAGGATGCATCGAACACACACCTTTGTATCGCATTCCGCTGCGAGCGAGACAACTTATTTTTACGTGGTACCGCTGTGGGAAGGTTATGTTTCGTTTTGTCCGCAGTTCTTGCATTTGCATTGCCCGTGCTCAGCTCTGTAGAAATTAAGTTGCACAACAACTCGTTTTCCTGGCTTTCACCAGTCCAATTTGGAACAAGGTCGACAGAGGGTACGTTGCGCTTCTTGATGCTTAACTGATGATCGACCTGCTCCAGTGGTTCTAAGAACAAGTCCCAGTCATATAGACCACCAAAACCTTGAGATTCGTTGTCGTCATCGTCTGCATCGTAAATAGACCCGTCCACATTCATGTATTCCTCAGTCGTGCGTATAGCTTGCTCACACGCCCTTTCACTTAGAAACGTACCATGCATTACTTGGGGTTCCCATTGTGCATAATTTGTATCCGCTTCATGTCTATATTCACTACCGGATTTAGGATTTTGTGACAGGGCATGTAGACCATCGGTGTTTAACGTTTTTAACATCGTGATATTGTTCATGCTGTGCAAGATTATCAACAGCGTAGTTCTGCAAACCTATATGTGATGTAGTACCGCTTTATTAGCAACCGATTTAGTAATATCACCAAGTAAACATGCTACATACCGAGGTTTCGATGTATTTCATTTTTCAGAACGCGGTCAGTATTACTATTTATTGTAGAGCAACTTCTTACTACGGTCACGAACGAGTGCAATATCATTTGCGGGGGTGGCTTATAGCCTTCATGCTCTACTTTGCTTAGCGCCTTCCCAAACAGGCCAATAGCTGAAGGAAAAGCAATAGGATGAGCAACAAACTTTAGTAGATATGTACATGCGGTTTGATGATTTGACAAGCCAGCAAAGTGCGACATAAAGCCAGAGTTGCAGAGTTGAATCACATTCGGCGCCTCATCTGATAGGTCATGCATATGAAAGTTATTTGACAGAACCATGAGAACGCCAATCGTACCCAAAGCGCTGCGCCTCCATACCCTTTTTGGGGCTATAAAATAGCTCACTCCCTTCTTGATTGGAAGAACACGAGGGAATTTTGAACGATCGAGAATTCTTTCAACAATTGCCGATGATAGTTCAGTAGTTTCAGTTGTTCAGTACATACTGTAGCAGGACATGTACTAAAAGTCGGACGTCGAGACTCGAGAGTACTGATTGTGAATAAGTTTTAAAAATGAAATAAAAGGTCGAATCGTTTTTTAGAGATTGACATGCAGTGCGCTGAAATTTCACGTTCGTGTGACGTGTAGTCGATACTCGATACTCGATAGTCTCGACAGTCGATACTCTACCCTTTAAAATCTGAGTGACAAGCCTAGAATCTCGGCAGGTCTTTCCTCTCTATCACAAAAAAACGTACTACTCCACGGCATGATACAGCTATAAAAGGTAAGTCTGGCTGCGGGCATAAACTAGGCCCCCTCTTG
>LUCW03001228.1:0-10003 GCA_001586965.3 Sphaeroforma sirkka | reverse complement strand
TATACATATATATAGACACCCAACTGAAAGGAACCCCAACAAACTGGAGGAACTAGAATGAAAGACTGTTGTAATGAATCTTACGATGGGCATCTCTACGGAGAAGACACATAACTGATAGCAACCCGGAAGGACTGTAGTAATTATAAAAAACCACTACCCAACTGACACCAACCCCAACGGACTGTAAGCATTATAATGAACGACTTTCACATTGCATTTTACGATGTGAATCTTGCTACAGCTGGAACAGACTGTAGGTATGACAATAAATTACTTTTGTATTGAATCTTACGACGGGCATCGTTGGCGCGAGACGACAATCACTTGATAGCAACCCGAGAGAACTGCAGAAATTATATTTAAGGACTGGTATGATGAATCTTACGTCGAGTATCACTATGGAGAAGACACCCAACTGATACTAATCCCAACAGACTGTAGGAAATAAAGCACTGTTGTATTGAACGTTACAATGGCCATCGATATGGAGAAGACACCCAACTGATAGCAAACCCAACGGACTGTAGGCATTATAATGAACGCCTGTTGTAACGCATCTTACGGCGGCCATCGCTACCTCAAATTACTGTAAGAAACATAATAGACGACTGTTGCTTTAGATCTTACGACAGGGATTGCTGGGAAGAAGGCACCCAATTGATAGCAACTCCCCAAACCTGTAGGAAATTCAATAAGGGTCTAGTATATTGGATCTTAAGTCGGCGTTGCTAGGAAGACACGCAACTGATTGCAACCCCGAATTATAGTAACGGACTTTTGTATTGATTCTTACGACAGGCACAGCTAGGGCAAGAAAACATTTAACTGATAGCAACCCAAAGAGTCTTTAGCAATTATAATAAATGACTGTTGTCACTAAATCTTACGGCGGGCATCTCTAGAAAGAACACACCTGATCGATAGCGACCTCAATAAATTGTAAATATGACAACAAATGATTTTTGTATTGAATCTTATGACGGATATTGTTAGGGGAAGAAGACAATCATTTAATAGCAACGCAAAAGACTGTACGAATTATTCTACAGTACTGTTGTATTGATTCTTACGACGAACACCGCTAGGGCGACAAGACACTCAACTGGTAGCGAACCTAATAGTCAGTAGAAATTACATTAAAAGACAGTTGTATTGAATTTTACGACAAGCATCTTTTAGAAGGACACACACAACTGATAGCAACCCCAACAGACTATATTAACTATAATAAAAGACTTTTGTATTGACTCCTCTGATGAGCATTGTTAGGGCAAGAAGGCACTCAACTATTAACAACCCAAAAAGACTGTAGAAATTATACTATAGCATTGTTGTATTGATTCTTACGACGGACATCGATAGGGAGGAGACACCCAACTGATAGCAGCTCCAAGAGGCTATAGCAATCATAACGGAGGACTGTTGTATTGATTATAATGTTGGGAATCGCTAGGAAGAAGTCCCCCAGCTGATTTAAACACAACAGACTGTCGCAATTATTATAAAGCTCTGTTATATTGAATTCTACAACGGGCAGCACTAGAGCCAGAAGACACTCAATTGATAGCAAGCCCACCTGACTATAGGAATTATATTAATGAAGTGTTGTTCTAAACCTTACGATAGGCAGCTCCAGAAAGATGACACTAACTGGTAGCGAACCGAACAGGTAGAAGTAATTATGATAACCGACTGTTGTATTGAAATTTACGACGGGCATCGTTAAGGCAAGAAGACACTCAAATGATAGAGGCCCCACACAACTGTAGGAATTGTAATAAAGAATTGTTTTATTTGATCCTACGAAGGTCATAGCTAGCAAAAGTCACACCATTGATAACAACCCTAACAGACTGCAGGAAGTATAATATAGGAATGTTGCATTAAACCTTACGACGGGTATCATTAGGGCAAGAAGATACTCAACTGATAGTCGCCCAAAAAGACTGTGTAAACTTCGATGGAAATTACTAGGTTTCAAACTATATTAAACTAAAATACAATTTAGTCAGTTAGGATTTAGCAGTGGTAGCTTGTGTAAGAATGATCGGGACTGCCTCTTGTTAAGAGCCTAAATATCCTCGATCACACAGGGCGTACCTCTAGCTGTTCTTTATTGAATAATTTTCACTAGAAGTACTAAGAGTTCATGACCACTTGCCTAATTTGTAAATAGACATAATAACGTAAGTCACGTTAATACATTAGCTGATATAAATAAAGTTACATCTGAAGAAAAGTTAAAAAAAGAAAAAGACTTATTGGATTTTGGAGATTGGCGGGAGGACCAAAATCTATAAGTAGCAGTTCAGAGATTATAAAATTTAGTTTATAATATCCTACATCTACTAATGTCTCAAATAGGTCCAAGTAGATGAGTCATACCAAATACTCAGGCTATTGGAGCCATCAAAGTGAATTTAGAACACTTTGGAAATATTGGAAAAAGAGCTTGCATTAAATTATTTAAAATACAAATAAAAACCAATGTATTATCTCAAGTGATCTTGATATTTTAGACTGACCGGAGGCCGTATTTCTACAACTGTAGCAATTATAATGAACGACTTTTGCATTGGATCGTTACGACGGCAATCGTTAAGAAGAACACACGCAACTGAAAGTGACCTCAACAGGATGCAGGTATGACAATAAATTATTTTTGTATCGAATCTTACAACGGGCATTGTTAGAACAAGAAGGCACGCAACTGATAGCAACCCCAGAGAACTGTTGGAATAATAATTAAGGACTGGTATATTGAATCTTACGTCTGGCATCGCTATGGAGAAGACATCCAACTGATTCTATTACCAACAGACTATAGGAATTATAATGAAGCACTGTTGTATTGGATGTTACGACGGCCATTGCGATGGAGAAGACCCCCAAACTGATAGCAAACCCAACGGACTGTAGGAAATACAATGAACGCCTGATGTATTGCATCTTACGGCGGCCATCGCTACGAAGGTTGCGCTCAACTGATAGCAACCTCAACTTATTGTAAGAAACAAAATAGACGATTGTTGTATTGGATCTTACGACGGGGATTGCTGGGGAGAAGACACTTAAATGATAGCAACTCCCCGAAACTGTAGGAAATTTAATAAGGAACTAGTATATATCTTACGTCGGGCATTGCTAGGAAGACACCCAACTGATAGCGACATCAATAGAATGTGGGTATGACAATAAATTACTTTCGTATTGAGTCTTACGACGGGCATCGTTAGGGCAAGAAATCACTCAACTAATATTAGCCCAAAAAGTCTGTAGGAATTATACTATAGCACTGTTGTATTGATTCTTACGACAGACACATCGCTAGGGCAAGAAGACCCATAAAAACCTCGGCAGGAAACCCAGCTTTAGTTTCCATAGCAAAGCTGTTTTTAAATTCCTTATACGGAAGGCTGCCTTCGAAGAGTTGGCAGTTTAAAGGTAGTTGATTTAACCGAATCAGGTGAATTTGATTTGGTATTAAAGCAACTGGTAGCGACCGAATTTTCAGTACAAATTATAATAAAATACCGTTGTATTAAATCTTGCGACGGGAATCTTTTGGACGAACACACACAACTGATAGCGACCCCAACACACTGTCCTAAATATTACACATGACTTTTGTATTGAATCTTACTACGGGTGTCTTTGGGGCAAGGAAACACTCAATGAATTTTAACAAGGGACTGGTATTATTATTGAATCTATACGTAGGGCATCGCTAAGAAGAAAACACCCAACTGATAGCAACCCCAACGGACTGTAAGAATTATAATAAACGTCCGTTGTATTGCATCTTATTACGGCCATCGCTAAGAAAACTACGCTCAACCGATAGCAACCTCAACATACTGTAGGAACTATACTAGATGACTGTTGTATTGGAACTTAATATGGGGATCGCTAGGGAGAAGACACCCAACTGATAGGAACCCCTCAAAACTGTAAGGATTTTAGTATAAGGCTGTTATATCTAATCTTACGTCGGGCATCGCATGACACATCAGCCACTCTGGCTATGCGATAGGCAGCTTCTAAAAGGCATAAGCGACTACAACATGCCTGAAAATTAAAAATCGCGGCATATGAAATTGTCACAGCGCCATGACAGACGGTTACAGGCGAATAAACAGAGCTCAGTTTATATATGCAATGTACACTTTCTGTTCAAAATAGTTCTCATGTTTACTTCGAAATAGTGGAACAAATAGTCACGACAGTATACGGACAAGACTACGAATTTGTTACTTGTGCAACAAAATAGCTGCTATCAGCACGAACTCATTGCGCTGATGTATAGCAAAAAGGGTTTATCACTGAGATGGAAAAACTGTTTCATCCGATAAGAACGACACAAGACACTCGTCACGCCTGGTATTATCAAGCACTAAGACATCAAGATATCCATCATTTGACTTTACATCCACTGACAATACGCCACTTGATATTAAGGCATTTGACATTCGTGCACTTGGCATCAGATCTCTTGGCATCAGGGCACTTTTTAAAAAGGTACTTGGCATCTGGTCACTTGATATAAGGGCACTAGTTATCAGGGCATTCGACATTACGGCATTCGGCAGTAGAGTTCTTGGCATCAGGGCACTAGACATTACGGCGCACGGCAGCAGCTCCTGGCAACAAGGCACCTGGCGTTAGGGCACTTAGCATTAGAACGCTTGGGATCCGGACCCTTGACATCTGGGCAGTTAACATCAAGGTACTTATTTGGGCACTTATCAGTAGCGCTCTTGGCAGAAGGGGGCACTGGAAAGGACACAGTCAGGTGCAGCATATGACAAGACTAGCACTGCAAATCAGCTGAAATCACATGCGACATAACCTTCCACGAATCAATAACAGCGGTGTTTGTCTTGTTGTATGTTGTAACTAGCTGTGTCAATTTCGTAGACAAAACAAGTGACAGCATTGCACAGTACCACAAGCTAGTTACTACATCAAAGCTAGACCATAAACTGTATTAAAATACAACCAATAGGGTACTGTTATTAACAGTTGGACGCAACAGTCACCGTCCAGTCAATATATATATATATATATATATATATATATATATATATATATATATATATATATACTTAAACACCTACTCATACACACACACACACACACACACACACACATACACACACACACATATGTATATATATATACATCTATACATACATACATCTATGTATATATATATATATATATATATATATATATATATATATATATATATATATATATATATATATATATATATATATATATATATATATATATATATATATGCAGTTAATATCAAGGTACTTATTTGGGCACTTGCCAGTAGCGCTCTTGGCAGAAGGGGCACTGGAAAGGACACAGTCAGGTGCAGCATATGACAAGACTAGCACTGCAAATCAGCTGAAATTACATGCGACATAACCTTCCACGAATCAATAACAGCGGTGTTTGTCTTGTTGTATGTTGTAACTAGCTGTGTCGATTTCAGTAGACAAACAAGTGACAGCATTGCACAGTACCGCAAGCTAGTTACTACATCAAAGCTAGACCATAAACTGTATTAAAGTACAACCAATAGGGTACTGTCATCAACAGTTGGATGCAACAGTCACCGTCCAATCAATATATATATATATATATATATATATATATATATATATATATATATATATATATATATATATATATATATATATATATATATATATGTATATACATATAATACATACATACATACATACATACATACATACATACACACATACATATATATATATATATATATATATATATAAATATATACGTAATATACACTTACACATACAGCGTAGACAAGCACAGCACCAGACGCGAAGCCACAGCGTGCGATATGATGGGGTAGCCTCTGCTGCTCCTTTGGGTACGCTACCAGATCGATAGTCGACCTAGTGTGTACGACTGAGTTAGCGACGGATCTCCAACTTTCGAGCACACGGCTAAACGTTTTGCCGTTTTATACTGCAACCACATTGTACGAATTCTGAGGAGTAGATAAAATATATCACGGAAGGCGTGTTGCATCGCAGTTCTTACATCTAAGTCGTACTCGACGAGGTTCCATCAAGTGTGACACCTAACAAACGTGCCACAGCGCTAAACAGGTCGGGTATTCCATATCTTGCGCACTGCCACGATTTCGGTGCAGTGAGACTATCGGATATGGATAAATATACAGTACTGTGGATTGAATACGCACGAATTTCACTATGAAAACCACATATGGTGCAACGGGCCATATAGTCCGCCTATCTTGTCGTATTTCGGGTCTATGTGAAAGGCAATTGATTCCTACTGAACATTATTCCTGATGTCACTGCTGGTGGTACCGCTGCACTTAAGTGACTGCATGCGCTTCCCCGCAGAACTACCTATAGGCCATTTGCTACATGATTGACGTTTGCGTCGCGCCAATTCCAAGCCCTGAATTCTTGCGAGTAATTCTAATCTCGTCGGTAGCATCCCCATTCTTTACGCTGTACAGACTCCTGATACGTTTACAAACTGCTTCATACAATTGTGAACTTGGAATTATACACCTGAGCTCATTACCTAGTTGTAGCGCATGCGAGAGGCATGTGCACGAGACATGTTCGTTGATGTATGAGTTATAAAACAGGCCGAGTTCGAACATATACTTCGCAAGCAGCCACTGAGTTATAAAACGTGTAGGAAAGTGAGAAGGACAAGCATATAAGCGCCCCGGGACACCACAGATACGACAAAAATAGAGGACGGGAAAAGATAGTGATGGAACAAAAAAAAGTGGGATACACTTTATTTAGGAGTGTTCAGTTTACGGAGTTTGTAGTTGAGATCTCGGATAGTCTGCGGTCGGACATTCTGCATCAGAAGCAATCGAGAGGCAAAAGTATTAGATTCAAATAGACAAATGGTCAGCACCGATAGTACATTCTTCTTACAGTGAGTGAAGGCATTGGCTTTTGATAGATAAGTTGGTAGCATCAATACTACATTTTTCTTGCAGTGACTAGGAGTGTTAATAGGAGAGTGAAGTCTGTAGCTTGTAATAGACACGGTCAGAACCGATACTACATTTTTAATACAGCAAGATTATATTAGTAGAGTGAAGGCATTAGCTTCTGATAGATCCGTTGCTGACACCGATACTTTATTGTTCTCACAGGGAATCGATACCAGAAGAGTGAAGACATTGCTTCGGATAGATAAGTTGTTAGCACTAATACTAAATTCTCCAACAGTGAAACTATGCGTGCACTAGAAGTGCTTGAAGCGAGCGTTTGACACAAGCTTAGAGCATCACTGTATCTTCTGCAGACTATCACACCAGGACGAGTACAAAACAAACTTAAAGCGGGGCTTGAAGAATACTCTATAGTCTTCAATTGAAGGCAGCAGCAATGTAAGTGACCAGAGACTTAGAGAGCCATCTCACAGATACTCAGTAGAGAACCAGTTCATGGGTTGAGGCGTGAATGCAGCAGATATCAACGCCATAGAAATATTAACTAAATATTTAAGCACTCACAGATGCGTATGCATTCAACGACAACACACATAAAAAAGCCCAATGCACAAAACAAGGCGCACATACACTCCCTCTGTTGACACTCCCCCCCCGCGGACGACTATATATAGCACGCGCAAACAGCTACCATTCCACTTCAACTCGTGCACAATTATTCAATCTAGTGTGTTTACATGCGCACAAGTACACGCGCCACTACTCGTCCGAACCTAGGCAATAATGTCTGCGGGAGAACAGTCTCATGCGCAGTTAATATTAAAAGGCCCAGATTGACCTGAAGCATACCTTCTGCCTGCTGCAGTGAAGATAGGCGGCGGTCTCTGTGGTGCATTGCTTATCGTTCATGGCGTTCGAAGCCATGCACGTGATCAGCGCCTGCATCTCCACAACACATGGATCGACTGCAGAGTTCAAGTGGAATATACGACAAAGATGTGAGTGCCAATTGGAGGATGCGAAGATATCAATGCGGGTTATTGAGTAGAATACGGGGCAGCACAACGTACCATCATGAAATACTTGAGCGCAAACGAAAACAGCGCAGTATATATATATACATATACATACATGCACACGCACACACACACACATGCACAAATACACACGCACACGCACACACATATATATAAATACATACATACCTACATACATACATACATAATATATATATATATATATATATATATATATATCCATCCATACACATGCAAACACACACACACACACACACACACGCACACGCACATATCATGCATATATATATATATTACGTATATATATAAATATATACAGACATACATACACATATATATGTATGTAATATATATAGTATATGTTGTATATATGTATATTGTTTGCATACATGCGTATATATACACGATATATATTGTTTATTTATATATATATGTAATATATATGTATATATAATAATATATATATAATATAATAATAATATAATAATATATAAACGCCCAACCACCCACACGCATTACATATGTATATATCAATATACATGCAATGCGGTATGTACATATATATATATAGTATATAAATTAATATATATATATATATATATGTTTTTAATATATATATATATATATAAATATAATATATGCGTACATACATATATATATAATATATATGTAATATATATATATATATATATATATATATATATATATATATATATAATATATATATATATATATATATATAATATATATATATATATATATATATATATATGAACTTATATAATTCATGATGCATATGGATGCACACCCACACCCATACCACACTTACACCCACACACACACACACACACACACACATATATATGTATATATATATATATACAATCGTATGCGAATGACTTCGCTCTGGTGAGTATAATATATTCTTCAACAGATAAAACACGTATATATATATAATACAAACACTCACTTAGAAGTTTATCGGATCTTTGAAGCTCCAATTTGGCACTGTGTTTGAAATATATACACTGTGCGTGGGAGGTTGCAACGCATATTTGAGGTCGCTTCCACTACGTGCTTTGGGAGATGATAATTGCGCATACTAGAAACGTAAATCGCTGCACTGTGACTTTCGAAATCATGAATGAGATACATGATTCTGAATTAGAGTTGGTACTAATTGAGAGTAGCGATATAAACAGGACTACAGATCACACAAAATACGCGTTAATAAACTGTGACGGTTACGCGATATAGACTGTGACAAATGCTCGTCACTCACTTTTCGGTACGCGTTTCTTCAGATAATCTCACTTTATCCACCTTAAGCGGAAGATAACGTCCCTTTCCCATAGTGCAAAAGCGTGTGATTGTACGTTTATGTTTGTGTATCAAATTAAGCAGTAGATAGTTGAATAGCGAATCGTCCACTGCGCCTGAGCCCACACCCTATGTATTTATAATTATTGAATGTGTAATTCATTTAAATTCATCCGGAGAGTGCATGTGAGGCCGCCGGAGTGAGCTAAAATACATTTTTTTTGTTCAATGTTGGTGTCATTTGCCGCGATGTCCTTTTGGGTGCTTGACACAATCACATATACCAAGAGACCTAATATGTATTTAAATATGTATTTATGTAGTACATTACGCTGTACTTACCCTCGATTCTCGAAAGGGACAAGCACAGCCTCATCACCCTCAAGTCTCAACATGTAGTCCTTGTTGTGATATGTCGATTTATTGTATCTGCATATGCTATATATCTGTGTCGTGAAAGGGGCATGTCCACCTTACAGCCAGCAGTGCACCCATATTCAATCAGTCGGTAGGTCGGCTACCAGTCGTCGTATTGTGAGATTTATCAGCAACTGCGAGCTCACGTCGATGTGTGCTCAGACAAAGGAGAGTAGGCACGCTGTCGAAAGTTTCAGGGGAATCCACAAGCGGCAATGATAACATC
>LUCW03001226.1:7500-11877 GCA_001586965.3 Sphaeroforma sirkka | reverse complement strand
GAGGTCAGCGTTATAGGTTTCTTCAATCATAAATACACACCACGTGAGTTTGTCATGTTTTATTTGGTGGTAACATAGGATGATCCAACTTTGTCTCCGTATTTGCTGCGTATGTGATGAGTCTGCATCGCGGGAAGAATGTGCTGAGCAATAAGTGCGGGTCATTAAGGCTGTAACTATGAAAACGGAGATACCAGCGACGAGTGTGTGTGCACTTGTACAGCACACATTTCTGCTTCAATTGATGTCCATACAGAGTAGTAGTTGTATGAAAAAAATTGACAGAAGGGGTGCAATATATACCGCATATTGTGCGCCAGAATAGTGAATTGAGTACGTTTCGGGGATCCAGACTTAAAACAGGTATACAAAGGTCTGTCCGAGGATGCTGATACATAATTTAAGTTGTTATGCGCAATGCAGGACTATTCATTTATAAAGAAATTGACCTTACAAATGAGGATGTAGCAAGAACAACCATCTGGTTAGTTAACGCATGATATTATTATAGGGATTGAGGGACTATGATTTATAATTATTGCTTGATAATATTCTCGAAGCTGTAACAAACATGTCGACGGCAGTGCTCAGCAAGCCGTTCAGCTCATTATGTGTATAACCCTGTGCGCAGATATGTGAGCGTACTTGTATACATTTGATCACGAACACAGACTCGCATATGTCTGCCCCCCCTACTTACTTCGAATAATGAATTACTAAACTCCTATCGAGAAGTGGTCATAGGTTGACTTAAATACCTGTATACACGGGTTTGCATATATATACATATATATATATATATATATATATATATATATATATATATATATATATATATATATATATATATATATATATATATAAATATTTCCTTCCTTGCAAATATAGTCTCACCTTAATGATGAGATCATAATCTCCCACGGTCACGTGGCTGTCGTCCTGACCTGCCGAAAAGCACAGCGTATACAACGCCATCTCGAACTCCGGACTATGTAATAAGGAATAAGAGTACAGTGTGACACGGAATTAAACGGAAATCAAACGCAGTAACGGCATGTACACACATATATTCATAAAAGTACAAATACAAGAAAACCCATCTACAAACAAATAGTCAATCAGAGGAATGTAGAGCATAGAAAATGACTGCAGAAGCGATATCGTACGCGGTAACGAAGGCTCCATATGCGCGTGTACAACTGTGCGTGGCGTCACACACAACTATACTAAAAAACATTTCTGTGAAATATATTGTACTTATATTTACATGTAGCACATCAGCCCACATAGGTATATACAACACATCCTTGACCTTGCGATTTCACAGGGTAATCTTCAAGCAGATACCTAGTGCCGATGAGTAACGTAGTGACCTGTTTGGTGATACCCTCCCAAGCGAATTGTACTGTCAATATTCTATCGTCCTCATCTGGCTGCAATGGATTACACATATGCGAGATGAACATGCGTACGAATGTATGTAGTTCTGCGTCGCTCCTCGTAGGCTCGTGTGGGTGTGTGAAAGTGTGGGTGCCGGCTTGTGGGTGGTACGTGTAGGCAAAGTCAAGCAAAGTCCTTTGGCGATAGCCTTCGGGGTAAATTGCACTTGTTGAGTGTATATTATGTATATATCATGAACGTCTTATTTATATATATATATTATACATACATACGCATATATTCTATACATACATATACACATACAACCAACGACACAGAGTCTTCATCTACGAGTTCTGAAGTTTACGAGTACGACAGATGTAGATCCACGCAGCTGATAGTCTTGCTGCCTCATTTCCTATACCAACACGTCAGTACATTTAACCGCATAGAAAAATAGTAATGAAGTTTAAAATGTATTTCATGTGGCAGTGACCTCGCATGACGTCTTCACGGCCAACACTCTCTCCTACTCAGTCCGCGAGCTTTCAATATAGTACGATATTATATATATATATATATATATATATATATATATATATATATATATATGTATATACTAAATTCGATAGCCTCTGGTCACTTCAATACACCATTTCAGCTTATACAAAAGCATACACGTGAGAATTCTACAAATGAAGATATTATATATATATATATATATATATATATATATATATTTATATACATATATACATATTTTCACATATACAAATATATATATATCACATCGAGGTCACAGCACTGCAGATGGAGGATGCTATGACATAGCCGTCTAAATCAAAACAAGATTAAGGCTATGAAAGCAATCAATCATACACATACATTGTTACCCCTGCGCCTGGGGTAGATATATCCTTTGTAGTCAATCTTCCCGGCTTTCTCCTCAACGAAAAACTGGATCCAGTTGTGCAGCCCCATAACCTCTCCGTTACGCACTTCGCCCACAAACACGTGTTCGAATCCGCTCGTGTCGTTCTGTGTATCTCGGCTGTGATAAAATGTGGTATCATATACAAATCGCAATGTGAAAAATCAATTTTGATATTTATTTATGTATATATATTGTTTGTTTATAAATCGTGGCGTATGATTCCGTGTACGTATAGATTTATGTGCGCGTAAGAATCTATGCAACTAAGATATTACAAAAAGCCCGATACGTCACTATGTTTTAGTCGTGTATTTAATTACTCGATGTTAATAATGCCACCGATCAAGAACGAATCAAACGCACGGGTATATATATCCGTGTCCAACAATTCGGTATTCATATAGGACTGCGGGTCTGGGACTGTGGTGATAGGGTTTGTGCCGCTATATCGAAGTGTATACTTCGGTCGATATTTGAGACCTCAAAGGCTTCAGGGCCGACAGTATGGGCATTCCCGTGCGACTACGATTGTGGTGACGGTCTTATAAAGTCATTTCGAAATGTACATGTGCATGTCACCCCCAGTTTATGACATTCAAAAGGCTTCACGAGTTAAAGCTTGGGAAAGCTAAGTATAGCTGTAGTTATGAAGATATGACTTTCAACAGCTACACGTGCTTATTTTATATCAGAAAGCACGAGTCTGTGGGCGTGACGGCTGACAGCGTGAGCAATCGCGTAAGACTGGTTTAAAACAAGGCGATGGTTTTGTGCGGTTGTTTGTAGATGTATTCGGATATAGCTAAGTCAATACACCTCAAATTTTCGAAGGCCCAGCCATAAACGGGGCACACTCGGTCAAATATGAGCTTGTCCAATCTATTTGTATATATAGCCTACAGTACAGACAGGCGCTCTCTTCGTGGCCAAAGGTTGTCATGTGGTGTGTCAACTCTACTCGAACACACGTACCTATGATACTGAGGACACAACCGCTATGACCATGGATAAGAATAGAATGCGCGGGCAAGCTTGCATCTGCATATATCAGATATACTTGCTGTGGCCAGGAATGAGGGAAAGATTTGCACACACATATACGCACATATGTATTGGTCTAATCGAATACGTTTGCACCTACCGGTAACCTGAAAACCAGGTTTGCCACAGTAGCTTCTTGAACGACTCCAAACTCCTCTGCGCAATGGGTGTTTGGTGATAGATTAAGATAAGCACTTTGGAATACGCAAGGTGAGATAAGTGCGCGTGAACGTCTGCTGCGATTGACAATGAAAGTCAAATCACGACGCATGTAGAGCACATAAAAAGCAACAGTCAAGTTCCGGAGATTGAGAAGCGTTTACATAAACTGATAGTCGCATCTCGATCGACATTAAATATTTCACTATATGAAGCAACTCGAATAGGATTGTAATCACTGATACGCATTCACGTACGAAGAGAAACCCTACACAGAGAACCCCTAAACAGAGAAACCCTACACAGAGAAACCCTACACAGAGAAACCAGGCGGCGTGGACATTGTCTCGAGCCTCATATCATTGAATTCATTGAATTCAGGGAATACAACGGTGAGCTCGGTTTGCATTTGAGCGTATATCGTAGTGGCACACGTATTAAAGGGACTTACAACACGTGAACGACATAAGTACGCATGTACCACTTTTTGCCCCATTAATTTTGATCTGTAATTCATCAATGGGAGCGTCGTGCGGTGCCTATATAGCGCAAAGCCAGATCACTGACCGATAGAACCATACTGTACGCGCTAATATGCATGCGCAACATGGCTGACCATCCATATTCAAAGAGAGTTGTATCTATGTTCACAATGTATACTCTAACACGCTCATACAAAAGTACCTGGAGATTTCTCCCTATACTTACTGGTTGTGCACATGAACGGAGGATATAATAACAAGTTATAATCTCATACAAAAACAAATGTATTAAGAATTTACAAAATTACATTTATATCTATATATATATATATGTATATATTTATATGTAACATATACATACATACATATATACATATACAT
>LUCW03001226.1:0-2500 GCA_001586965.3 Sphaeroforma sirkka | reverse complement strand
TTGTCTGCGCTGGCGTGTGAGGTGTTTCATCCTCAGGCTTCCCACATATCAAACCCAAACAGCATGTCAAAATCGTCAAAATTAGTCCGGACGACTTGTCTTCCTCATTTTGCGGCGGCATAGTGTCCTTCAAAAGGCTTGGGACGAATGCTTAAAATATATTGTGAGGCTAAAATAGGCAGTATCACGGCCAGCTGGTTCTGTTTTCTCTCTTAAAAGTAGAGAAAAGAGGTTCATACCTTTACTTTAATATTCTTATTGTAAAGTATAGACATGTACCGTATGTAGGGCGTAGGGCGTACAATCGTACATAGTGTATGCATGCGATTTTCAATTTCTTCTATTTGATTGGGCGATCTCACTGATATGAATATCAGTTTTTTTTTCTGATCCTCTTGGTCGTCTCCTTGTTTTTCAATTTCTGTGTAATTTTGAGAATGTGCGATAATATTATAAAAAAAAAGCAAACATGTTGTTTATTAGAAGGCTATGGCAAACAAACAATATTTTTGTATGCATTTAAAACTAGTATGTTTCTTAAAAAGTACTATATGTATAATACACACCGAGTACAATACCAAAGCACACTCCTCTTGTTTGGGATACATAAATATAATAAATATGGTATTCAAATAGCCGAGTTTATGTGTTGAGACTATTGTACTATGATATAGGTACCATTCGAGTCACTAGAGCAGCCCAAGACTTGCACTATCGTGGTTGGCTACTTACTATGGAAACGTATCGATATTTGATTGCAGTATGAATGTCAAAGCATCATTCTACTAAACGAAAACTATCGCTATACAACTGCAGCGAATTAACACATCAACCTTAAAACAAGGTTTCGATCTTTGAGTCACTCTCATGGTAGAGCACACTCGTTGAGAAATATGTAGCGTAGTGAATACAGAACTCCAACAAAGACTTTCCGTGCCCAGTTGTTGAGCGTCACTTGTACAAACCATGGAAGAGTATGATATCTTCGCCCAGGAAACATTTCTGCTATTTGTTAGTGGTACAGTAGATTTCGTACATCGGTTGAAAGTAAGTCACGAATCACTTCATGACCCACTTTAGGAACATAGCCTTTACTAAGAATGAACACGGCCTCCTGGCATAGCCTCTTATAGTTTTTTCATGACGATATAAGAAGAATCATAAAATAAATTGATTGCAATAATTAGGGCTGTCCTTCAGTGTCTACGTACGCGCAAAGGGTCACAACAGTTTCGATATCATACCACACTAGATCACAGCTGCAATACGCGTACAGTACGCTATCACTCAAGGGTCTGTTGAAAATAGACCTAAATATCGAATACATCACTATTTGTATTACCTTTTGTGCTTTGTACGTAGCACTACTGCACTAAAATCGCATAGTGTTTGTCAGTCGTGGTCATTAGGAAGTCAGAAAATGTATTACTTATACCCCAAATCACTTGAAAACTATACCTAACTTGATCCGCGGAAAAAATAGCTCATGAGGATTTTAAACACGGGTTACAAATGCAGAGTTTAGTTTGAGACTTTAAACATCAAACACCTTAATAGTCAAGAGCATACGTATCGAAAAATCTTCAGATAATGAAGGGTACCTTGCGTGCTGGGATTTGTCAAAAATGTGTTTCACACATCCATGGTTCAAATGATGTCAGACACCGCTCACCTTATGCGTGTCCAGTTTTTCATAGAAAGAGAGACAGAGAGAGAGACATGACCCTATGGACAAGTCGGGACAAACAGCATTTTAGTCAGAAGACAATTTTCCCTGACACTTGTCTGCTCGCCCGAATCGCCATTTGATATTTCTTTCTTCTGTAGTGAGAGAGGGGGGGTGAGAGACGGGTACGTGAGAGGGCAGAGAGTTTTTTAGGTGCGAATCGAGAATTGATGACAAAAACTACGGTCATCAAAAGTATTGTCGTGATGTAAATATGTCAATGTGCTCTCAATCTCGTTTTATAATTCGATGTAAAATTAAAGCCATACAGACTAGCAGTGTCATTATGTAGGCGGAACGATAACCTTCTATGAACACATTTGTTCCTGAAACCGTTATCGCTCATCTTGTCACACAGCAACGAGATCCTCGTAGTCCAACACGAGCGGTATTCATAGTTTTACAGGTGAAGAGAGACCGGATAAAATGGCTAATGTCGTCAAAACTTTCAAACCCAGTAATGGAAAGGTATGTTGTATAGAAAATCAGGGACGTATGTATGAGGATTGGCGTATGCTGTGCAAGTTCATGTTCGTATTGAAGAAATTCGTGACTAAAAAATATACCACTCGATGCCTGGAGAAAATACAAGCTGACATTAAAAGCGAATCAACGTGCACGCGTGTACCTATACATACTACATACCTGTACACATACATGCATACATATATACGTACGTACACAAAAAAAAGGCGTATACACATAAAGACATACATTTATACAAAAATTGTACATACATAGATACATATACATATATACATACATATATTATTA
>LUCW03001225.1:0-10298 GCA_001586965.3 Sphaeroforma sirkka | reverse complement strand
ATTGGCTCCATAGGCTCTATCGTAACGAAAAACTAGATTGAAGGTTCATGTACACACTTAAGAGTTTTGGCAAACCTACTTCAACGACGTTTTTTTTATACCAAATCCTATAAACCCTGTCAGATTATGACAATTTGGCTATTCCTCACGCCATTCCTCGCTAAATTGACGCTGGTGTCGATTGACACAGTGTTTCACACTTGTTTCATATTTATGTGTTTTCCGAATGGAGTCGTACATTTACACAACATTCACACAACGGAATCGAATTGGGGCAAACTTACTTGGAAATGTTGTCACCCCGGGTCCTGCAAGACGAGTCAAGGGAACGTTCTGACTATCCTTAGCTGAAACAACCGCTGTTCTCTGATCGATACTTAGTTACATCACTATTCAGTTCTATATGTACTTATGAATACACTATGTACGTCCAGCGATATTATTAACGCTTCCCATTTATGCTTCTGATAGTATATATACTGATAGTAGAAAAGATCAACCTTACATGCTCTTGAACGCCTCTTGACCTTACTATAGCATTTCAGGTCAACTTGGGTCTTGTGACTCTACTCCTACAATTTGGGACTGGATTGTCGCGGATTTCCCAAATCAGTATCAACCTTCCTGAACCAGAAGAATAACATTCTTAATATTATTTACAGGAGGCTATGAGAAATTGAGAATTGAACAATGAACAGTCTATGCAAACATACATTTATTTAAAAAAAAAGAAACTGAATATGGAAAAACAATATAAAATGTCATGATTCAATAACAGATCATGCAGTAAATATGTATTTTTAAATATTTACTGGAAAAACCATTCCAACCAACATACATTCGATGACATTTATTTTGGCGCGCCACTTTCGTGTCGACCAACTGGAAAGACTTTCGCCGACGGCTAAGATATAAATACTGCCTGCGCTCGGTGTTCATCGTCACTTTCGTACAAGTGAAGATAGGAACGACCGAACTTAGGTCAATAAACTTAGACTGAACAGAACTATTTACTTTCGTGTGAATATAAATATCAGCCTTCACAATTTATGAAAATATAGAGAAGCGAAAAATTTCTTGGATTCGATGCGGCTTCCGAAAGACAAAACCGACGCATATATCCCAGAGGCCAGCCCAGAGAGGGTAAATAGAGATTAGAGAGAGGGTCATGGACTCACATAGAAAGACAAAGTTATTTCAATAAATAGAAGGGCAGGACGGCAGGTACTAACGGATCAAGATTTTATGTGAAAGTATCAATGTCGTAGAAACACCGTATATCTGACAAAGGGATCAGACAGTACAAGGGTTGTGATCCGACAATACTTGGATAGAATAAGTTCGTGGATTCTTACCTGTTAGTTATGTAGAAGCACTACAGTTACAGCAAGAGTGGGCATATAGTTTGGTGGTGGCGATGTGTTGATTATATGACGTGTGTGCAAGACGACTCTCGTGCCAGGCTACAGGCTAGATTAAAGGGATGAGTTTGTATGGATGAACTGATAGATTGAGGGAGTGGTACGTGCACAACAATGGGTATGGCAAGGTTGTACCAATGAGTACAAGTTGCAACATGTGTGTGCAACAGCTATGTTGTAGAAGCATGCTTGTGGGCCAAAGTATAATAATCAGGAAGGGGGTATAGTGAGCGGTATGTGTGCCTGCCGGCGAACTACTGAATATGCGTGCAAATAGTATAAATAGTCAATGGGGACTTAGAAATGTCAGTTAATTTGGAGTCCAAAAACACGTATACTAACCTGCATAATAAACGAGGGTTTTCCACCAGAGTTGGTGGTTTCCAACTTTCCTGTGAGCAATCTTGTAAACATATAAATACATCTGTTGAACGAAGTGCGCACTACGAATTGTTTTTGTTTAAAAAAATAAAAAGTACATAATTTTTGGACTACATACCTACAGTACATAAATACAATTTCTCTTTTTTTAAAAATACTTGAATTGAACAAATACATACATAGCCTTCTAATTGTTTTTTTAATAAAATAAGTAATTAGTATATACGTATGATGCCAAAACAAAATATTTAGGAATGACAATAAAAGCTTCTTTCCCTCTTTCTAGAGAGTAGAGTAGTAGTAGAGCTCTAAAAACATAAATATCTATTCATATATTTTTTAAAATAAAACAAAACAAAACGAACATTATATATTAAATATTGAAATACGTATAATATAAATACATAGTATTTACAATCATTTTGCAGGTTTGTAAAAAACCCAAAAAAACCCCCACGAGCACGGAACCAGTTTCAAGACTGAAACTCTGAAAGTATTTGAAGGTTTAAACACAGTCCAGTCAGAGACCTTCATTTTGTATTTCAATGTATTTACTATCGAATCAATTTGGATTTTGAAAAGAAGAATAGAGCTCGGCAGGCGGAAGCTCGTCTAAATTTTTGTATACTGATATGATAAGTGATTGGATGATCTGTTTGACCCCTTGCCGTTGACCGTTGTGTGTTGTAAAATTATTGTAAATATGCGCTTCCGCTTTTGTTGTTTTGCTTTTGCATAACCTTCTAAATTTTTTAGATAGCTATAGACTATAGCCAATGGGGTTTGGTAAAAAGATCTATTATGCTCTGAGACTTGGGAATGTGGTGCAAATATCTAGCTCTGGAGTAGCTGAACTTCACTTAGAGTCGGGACTCGGGAGTTCGGGACGCACCGACGCAGGAGTCCAGGACTCGGGACTTTAGGAGTGTCACACTGGTGGTGACTGTGAGTGGTGACTGGTGACTGGTCTGTCACTCAGTCACTGCTGATTGCAATCGCAGACAGTGTTGACTGTTGAGTCTTATAAAAGTGTAAAGAGTGTAGACTGTAAATGGAGTGTAGAGTGTAGCTGACTTGGTAAACGACATGACATTTTATATTTCCGACATGTTTCCGCCGTCGTTAACCTTTCTGACAAGGCGACATTGGCGGAAACCCATTGTCGCTAACCTATCGCCTTGAACAACTAGACCTCAATTATGAACCAATGAAAAGAAATGTATCAGTAAGTCAATAAAATATATGTATTAACCTCGATAGCGGTCATGGCGGAAACCAAGGTAAACGACACGACAGTTTCCGACAGTATCCGATAGTCGTTTACCTGTTGAACATGGCGACACTGCCGCCACCTCATACCAAGCCAGGAGTGTAGACTGTAGACTGTAAAGTGTCGAGTAACACTGTAGAGTGTAGATGGCAGAGTGCAGAGTGCAACAGTGCAGTCAAGTTTAGAATTTAGACAGTAGTAGACTGTAGAGTACAGAGTACAGACACCTGTGATATGATCCTAATTCCTATACGATTTTGAAAAGTCTGCAATAAAGCCAATTCTTGATCCATTTGACTGAAATTAAAACATGATTGACATTGTATCCCAAATATCACAGAAGGTTCAAAAAGCAGCTTGTGGGAGTACTGGATGCGGTGCAACTAAAATACTATATATGCTTTTTTGAAAGATATTTTGGCTTACCAAATCTAGAAATATTTATAATATTTGCTCCTCTCAAATACCATCAGTTTTGGTATGTATCCTCACGGAAGTGATGAAGAATCTAGCTACAGATTTGGTTTTCTGTTTTTAAAAAAAGAGAAAAAAACATACGGGGTCGGATTCCAACCTTTGACGTTAATCGTTAAATTCTTAAAAAACGTTAATCGTCCCTGTCGTATTCGTAAAATTTGGAGGGAGGGGGGGGGTGGGGGGATAAGCCTCCCCCGCGGCCCCCGCTTGTGTAAATACCTACTTTAAAAAAAAATAGTTAAATACAATGGGTCCTCGCTAGTTGTCAACGACCGTTCTGAGACAAAAGTTAACATCTATCAAGTAGACAATCACAGAAGCCATTTGATTGGCCCACAGGTTTTTTACCTATATAACCATATGATGCGTGTTCTTGATTCAGTATATTACCTTTAAAATATATTGGTAGGCAAACCTGTCATAACTAAGATTCTATTTTTCCATATCTAACTCTACGAACTTCCTTTTACCTGTGCTAGACATCGTGATAGTTATGCGTGTCAGGGTGTATGTGTATACAACTGTGATATTTTAAATAATATTCTGTACTTTTAGTATTATTTACACCGAGAAACGTTATGGTAGCGTAGGCTGCGTAGCCCATAACTCTATACACACGAGAAATGATTGGCTTAAAATATGTTATTCAGTCCTTCAATACCAAAAAACCAATAGGGATATACTGTCAGCGGTAGAGCTAATATATGAGCCGCTAACAGTACTGAATTTGTTTTTTGACCAATGCGAAAAGGAAAGTTTCTTTTTTGAACTTGAAATCTGTCTGGAACGCTTTTCCCCCGTTTGGAGGCCCCCATGAGATCCTAAACGGATAAAAAGCATTGATTTTGTGTTTCGTTTTAATAACAAAAAAAAAAAGAAAACAATCAAATTGCATAGCCTTCTGAAAATTAAATAAGAAGGCTATGCAAATTGTTTATAAGATATAAATATGGGCTATGGCCATATGCGTGTGTATGTATGAGTATTTGTAAGTGAGTGGCCGTGTGTTCTCGTGTGCGATTGAGGTGTGTGTTCTCGTGTGCGATTGAGGTGTGTGTACTCGTGTGCGAGTGAGGTGTGCGAGTGAGTGATTACTTGAGTGGGTGTGAGTGAGTGAGCGTGTGTGACTGAGCAACAGTGCCTATTTGTGTGTGTGTGTTGAGAGAATGTGAAAAAGAAAGGGGGCTAGAGTGTATGCGCGTGTACACGTGTGTATATATATGTGTGTGTTTGTGTGTACATGTGTGTACACGTGTGTAGGCGTTTGTATTAGTGAGCGCATGTGAGTGAACGCGTTTGTGGTTGAGTGAGTGAGTAAGTGTGTTAGTGTGTGTGGATGCGTGTGTATGAATGAGTGTTTGTGAGTGAGTGAGTATATGTGTGAGTGAGTGTGTATGAGTGAGTGTAAACGATTGTGTGTACATGAGTAGGCGTATATGATTGAGCGTGTGTGCATTAGCAGTAGTATGTATGTGTATGTGTATGTATTGAGTAAATGTTTGTGAATGTGTTGGTATGAGTGGTTGTGGGCGAGTTAGTGTGTGTGTGGGTGCGTGTGAATGTGTGGGAGTGTGGGTGTATGAATGTGTAATATGAGAGTTTGTGTGCGAGGAGTGTGTGTGTGTGTGAGGAATGTGTGTGTGTGTGTGTGAGGAGTGTGTGTGAGAGCTCGTGCGCGAGAGGTTGTAAGTGAGTGAGTGTGAACAGTTGTAGCGTGTTCGCGTGAGTGAGGTGCGAGTTAGAATGTGTGTGTGATTGATCTTTGTGTATGATTATGTGTGAATGTGTACACATGTATGTGTGTGTATGAGTGAGTAGGTGGACGGGTGGGGTGCCGTGGTGTGTGTGTGTGTGTGTGTGTGTGTACACGTACACGTGTAAACGCAAGTGACAGCGCGCGTACCGTCTGTGCTCTTGGGTGTTCGGGGTGCTGTGGGTCCGTAGGAGAAATATTCTTTGAATTAATAGGTTACCCCTATAATTGAACGCTTTTAGTTCTCGCGGGGTTCCAGCCGTGCTTATGGTTCAGATTTAGAGCCTTTTTTAAATTTTAAAAAAGTGCGTATAATTTTTGTCTTTTTAGAAAAATTGAAATGTTATTTATATGGTTTTTTAAAACAAAAAACAAAAAGAGAAAAATTAGAGGGGAGGATTCATTCCACCTGCTGTCCCATTTTAAACGCGATATGATACCGTTAAAACCGATCACCATAATAAAGTTTGTACGGGACTTCTAGCTAACGCTTTCAGAGATAAAAATAAATATCAAAAATATATGTGTATTTATTTTTTTAACATATTTATCAAAAAGAGACCTTGTTTTCAGGTCTCTTGGTATGTATTGAAAAATAATTTTGAATTTATTTACACTACATACATGACACTTATGATCATTTTTTTTTTGCATTTTGTTGTTTTTGTTTTTTTGTTGTTGTTTGATTATTTTTATAAAAAAACGAATATTTGCTTTATTTGATATTTTAAAAAAACGAACAAAAAAGACAAAAACATAAAACAAAAAAATAACAAAAACAAAAAACCAAAAAAAATATATATATATATATAACAAGAAAATATGTAAAACGTTTCAGAAGGCTATGAAGAATAGATGAATACTTTTATCCGTCTAATTTAGAAGGCTCTGTATATTTGATACGATTTCTGTTTCCGATAGTTCACAATCAATAGTTTAACCCAGAGGAGACTGGAGCAATATAGGATATGAAGAATATGGAGAAAATTATCTCGCATGAAAGTTCTTTCTCACCTAGCAGTATCGAGAGTCATGTTGTGGATATTTGCAGAGATAGTAGTCGTTCAGCGAACAATAATGTTAAAGGATTGTGTTCGGGGGTGGCAATAGCAGAAGGACACTACGCTGTCACACCAGAAGATGACGCCTCGAGCGCAGTTCAGTATTTGGGCTGGTGGAGCCTGTTAGTGGACGTTATCATATGGTCGACAGGGTTTTCAATTTTCATGGTAGCGACACAAACGGCGGATGACCACTCGAAAGGAACGAACAACGCGGAGATCCGATTTCCATTAACTCTCGCTCACTTAACTTTGCAGTTCATAGTTTGGATGTTATTAGCTATATTCTTGTACTGGGCCAGAGAAGAGCCTGAGATCAGTACAAAAAACAAGTCCTTTTTGGTACAAGTCACACTTTGCAGCGGTCTTCTAATTTTGTCACGCTTCTTTGGATTATTGATGGAGCATCAATACATACCTAGCGGTATATACTCCAACACCATTATCAGTGGCTTTGGTGTCCAAGCATACTATGGTCTTATCTCTGCTATTTTACTTAGACTAAGGCTGATATACAAAATCTTTGCAAGGAATGATTTCCATCAGGTATATTGTATTGGCTTGCTCTACCACATACCCCTCATCGCTATTTCCGCCGTACCACTCTACGTATGCAACTTTTCATCGCTTAAATGCAGCGTCTCAGTTTATTATACGGGGAGCTGGATAATTTGGTCATTTTACATGACAGAATTCGCATTCTATCTATGGCATGTGCGACCAGTGCCAGGCCTCTTTGTGGACTTTGGCAGCAATGTTCGCATATATTGTTTCATGTTCGGTACATTCATTGGCGGTACGATTTATACATTCTACGAGGGTCAGCCTTTGGTGATCAGAGATCTGTACTATTTCTTGTTTCCCTCTTGCATCTTCATTGCCTTGTTTGAAACCTTTGGACTCATTTCTATCAAGGTTCTAGGTCGCAAATGGGGCACACATTGGCTCAAGGATGTTTGTCTGCAAGGGGTGGCGGGAACTTTTCTCAGCACGAAGAGGAAAACGATGGACTTTGTATTGTCAGACCCCTTCGTGTTACAAAAACTGCAGAATTTGGCCAAACAGAGGCAGTTCGAGGAGTCTGTAGCAGCCTTGATAGAATGCAGAGCGATTGCGCACGAAGTTGACAAAAATAATCTCCGTGCAGCCGGGCATATGATAGAGCAGTGGATGAATAAGCATGTCACGGGTGACGATACTGGTCAGCATATAAATATTAGCGCCACCAATCGAAGTGCGCTGCTCAAAGAGGTGGAGAGGGTTCATGATGCAGGGATAGCAACGAAGGAAATGTTGGAGGCACTCTTAGAGGCTGAACAAAACATTATTTTCATGCTTCGAGCACATGTTGTTACCCTGTTCAACACAGAAGAGGTAGTACAATACTGCTTAAGGTTGCTCGCGCTTATCAAAGTGGGACTTCTGATAAGTGAAGGGGAAAATAACATCACGCGTGGGACTAAGGCCAAGACTGTCAATACCCTGACAGACACTACTCATACCATAGCTGCGTTCACGAATACTGAATAACAGCTTCGAATTAAACTTCAAGGCCGGAGACTGTACAGTACGAATCTATTACGCACAAGCCAACATGGACATACAGACACATAGAATGATTACACGACTTCAGGCGATTTTCATCCAGAGATTTAATAGATAAACCGTCCAGCCCTGTTCAGGTTTTCACACTCGAGTTGATTGTAAAGTTGGCGCTTCAACTACTGATAATGTAAAATCCTGCCCAAGTCAAGCGTATATAGCAGTAAGGGCACTTGGAGATAGCAATCCGTCATGTCCAACATGGGCCCTCACGACAGAATTATCAATAGGACAATGTAGTGTAAGTTTCACGACTAGCGCGCACATACAAAATCCTCAGATTGTCCAGCTGATACAATTTGTGGCCGCAAAATAGGCTTGAAAATCATCGAAGAGAAACATGTATATATTGCACCAAGTAATAGTAGAATGCCACATTAAACAGCAATCTTAAACGAGTTTACCAGGTATCTCATTGATGTTTGGCGAGTGCGGATACCCCCAGATCCGTCGTGTCAACATGGGCCCTGACTACAGCATTTTCAATAGGACAGTGCAGTGTAAGGTTCATCACTGCTAGCGCGAACATACAAATCCTCAGATTGTCCAGCTGATACAATTTGTGACAGCAATATAGTCGGAAAATCATCTACGAGAAACATGCATAACTTGCAACAAGTATTATTAGTATGTCAAATAAAACAACAATACGAAATGAGTACATTTGGTATCCCATTGATGGCTTGCGCGTGCGGATACCTCCATTGGGCAAGCTCAAGGATAGACTTACAAATTTGTAATTTAGGGTGCTCTACGGGAAGCATCTTGATTCTCGAACAGCTAATGCAACATCTAAGCATGTCAGAGAAGTTCAAACCTACTGTTCATCGCGCGAGACAATATAACATACTTTCTACTCAGAAAGAGGGTTAGTGTTGGGAGAAAAAGCAGCAATTTCGAGTAAAGCTTGGAATTTTGTCAGTTCACCAGCAGTAAACATGGCCGGAAAGAGCCAAATGAGACGCGAGAAACCAGCGAATACCCGAATGGTAGCGCTCTATTCCCTCAGAAGTTGATTTATAGATTTTATTTATCAGTATATTTATCATTAGGTAAGAACGCAGAACGAAGCAGATGGTCAGCTTCGTACGAGGCTCAGGTGCTACTTAATATGGAGAAGGATGCTACTCTTTTAACACTAGTATTATTAGCCCATCAACGAACTGAAAAACCAGCGCATATCACAACGAGTCGATCATATTTATATCTATATCCATACTTACAGGGAGTATATATACGACACAAGCATACATAAAACATAGAAATGTGTATAGACACATTGTATAACGATATACACAGAGATACAGTACATATATAATCATTTTAATTAAATTTATATATACAGATGCAAAGCCACGTTCGTATATTGATATAAAAAAAGCAGTATATTTATATATATATAAACATACTGCCTAAACATGCATATATATATATATATATATATATATATATATATATATATATATATGTGCATCATTTTGTAATACACACGCAAAACAACTGCAACTGAATATCTACACGAAAATTTGTCTCATGTAAAATATGTACAAAATTTACACATATGTACATGTGAGTATATATATATATATATATATAAATATTTATGTATGAGGTGGATATATATATATATATATATATATATATATATATATATATAAACATTTTATGTATGAGGTGGATACAGCCACACATAACATATGTGTAAACATGCACACTGAAATCATATATACAAAAACCAAATGAATAGATGTATAAGTATACATTCACGTATGCATATATGAGTGTACATAGTAGAATGGAAAGTGGTATATGCTCATTATTAATAAAGTACACAAACAGAGGAAAACATATAGGTGATGGTGACGACAACCATATATACATATACATATATATATATTATAATATACATACATCCCCATGTAAATATACACTTTATACCATACACGAACCGTTTTGACTACATAACAGGCATGTAGTTCAGTATGTGTGCTAGTATCCACCAGGTACATATACTATCCAAACGTATTTGCACAAACCTAAATTAATGCAGACAGGTGACTAAATTTGACAAAGCATCATCGCAGACAAGGATAGCTGTAGATTGTGCGCACTTTTCGTTATTGTAAAATGTGAAAAATGAGGACCAAACAGAATCAGGAAGGTGAGGACGTCGCACATACAACACCAACCTTTCGTTCGAGATGATTTTTTGCGTCGTAACTCAAATCAGCGTTCTACAAAAAATAGAATGTGAAGGTGTGCCCAATAATAGAATGTGAAGGCGTGTCGCACAGGCAGGGTAGGGGCTCGATCAGAGTACGACCTATATAGCA
>LUCW03001224.1:0-15411 GCA_001586965.3 Sphaeroforma sirkka | reverse complement strand
TCTTTTTGCTCTCAGACATCTTACCACCACAGAGTTTAGGGTTCTTAAAACGGTCTTCTAACATATCACAACGTCACAGCGTCTGCTATCACCACACAGCATCTTTCATTGCATCACACAAACTCTCTCGTCGTATCATAGCGTCTTCTTACGCATCACATCGTTGTGCTGTTTCTTTGTGCATGTGCGTGCAGCTCTTCGTAGTTCCAAGTGGGATGAGGCATTGGCCACTAAGAACATCCCAGCAACCGTGCAGAATGGACTGGCGGCAAAGTCAACTGGGCGTGTGATCTCATCGGTAAGCATTCATCAAAGTCTGAAGCGTAGTGATATAGTTTGATGTCCACGTAGCGTTCATTCGGCAATGTTTTGTTCATAGCTCAATAGCATGCATGACCACATTAGGGTTTTGCATGACCATATGTATATGCATATTAACGTTAGCTCAGTGGCGTGCGCGAGAGCATGTTGACCCACAATTCCGTTTGTATATTCGTATGTGTACTGATTCAAATGTGTGTATGTCATCGACAATTTTCGACACCCACAACCGCGACTGCACCAATTCAACATAGTTGTCACTCGTGTCACACATGTTCATGTGTAGATTCTCATAACTATGATTTTTTTTTTGTGTTAAGTGCCGATATTTATAAATTCATACACTTCTATGTGATTGACATTTGTGTCATGGTATTGTCCATGCGTTCATGCACGCATGTAGGAAACAGAGCAGTGTAATATATATGAATATATATAAATATATATATCTTATATATTTTATATATATATACATATGTATATACATATATATGTTGATTATATTGAGGCATGCAAATGCATGAATTAATATATATCCCTATTTGCCTACATATTCATGCCTATGCTTGTGGAAAGCTGTGTGTTCTAAAGCTATATTGCAAGTGTGTATGTATTTTCTTCGTCCAATAGATACCATCTCTGTTATGTTTAGCTTCTCCGCCAATACCTACTGTGTAAGCCGCAGACTACACGTGTGTGAAGAATAATATAAGTCGTATTCATACAGTGTCGTCTGACATGTATCATCACGTACTTCACCAGTAGCTATATACAACTTGATGTATATGGAGTGGAAATTCTGGATCTCTTTGGCTACCATATTCATTTCGTCCTCAATTGCGTATCTATCCTTTATGCTTTTGAAATGTTCTTTCAGCCTCAGAGCTTAATGATTCCCCATCGCACTTTTCCTCGATTCTAACTCAAAGTGTTTCTTGAGCAGCAAGGCGCGCAGCTGCCACCGCCCAGCCGTATGGACAATTGAAGGGCCAATGGAACCAGCATGTATACTGGCGCACCACCGATTGGTTCTGGACCAGCGGCCCTTCTTCGAGGACACGAGGGCAAAGATCAGCGAGTACATCAAAACCAAAACCGCTTGAACAGTATAATAAAAAATTGTATGTCTCATACGTATCCTTGATACTATCCTTGATACTCTAAATCCGTGAACATCCGTGAACAGAAGGCGCGCGCATGCCCTCTTAGGTATAACTGATTCAGCACATATCTGTGATTTCTCGACCTTACGAATTTTCAACGATCGTCTCGTTGTGAATGTATGGCTGTCTTTTCTCTATATAGTCTCCTTCTTTTCTATATAGTCTTTTTCTTTGATTATAATCTTAGAATTTAGCATCTAATTAACACCAGTACATAGAGCGGAGCGCACGCGTAGCGGTCTGGGTCAGTACAGTATGATCGGTGGTATGCAATTCGCAAGTTTGGCAATCTGAGTTGCAATTTTTTTTGCAATGAGCCTAGACGAACGCGTTCGAAGCCATCTTGAAGCAGAACTAGAAATTCGTACTCAGAAAGAAAACACCTGAATTTGTTTCAAAAATAAATGTATTTTGTATCTATGCATTCATTTCCATACACTAAAAGGTTTTAGGGTTTAGGGTTTAGGTACCTTTATTTGTTTACACACTATTGCTATATACAATGGCTTGTGTCCGAAGACCTGTGGCGGCCGGCAGGTGTCGCAGTTTGTGCCCTAATCCCTGTTTCCTCAGGTAGAGGCTAACTGAACTGTCTAATGGCTGAGTTGTTGCGCTGCGTTTAGTTTGCTATGTGGCTTGGTTTCTTTGGGTATGTAGTTCTATGGGTTGTTTTAGTAGTAGTTTGTAAATCCTAACTGGTTGGAAACAAGTGCTGAGAATATACTATGACCGATTTGCATTTCGTATTACTGAATATGAGAGAGAGACCAGTAGCGGCACTACTGTCTCGGACTCACTACCGCATCACCGGGTTGCGATTTGCAGCTGTGTCTGCCGGTAGGCGCTTGAGGCGGATGTGTTCTAGGAGGTGGGCGTTTCATCGCAGGATGTTTGTTGATATAATTGCTATTCAGCTTTAAGTCAATGCAAATCTGTCGTAGGCATATTTGCCAACACTTGGTAAAATCAGGTGGATCTAGACTGCTAGTGATATAGGAGAGAGTGATATCTATTGGGATGTTGTTTTCTAAATCCTGATCTATATCGAACAGGGGGTGAATGTGGTGGTGGGGTAGTGTGCGTTTCCAATACTGTGGTGTGATTATGTACGCTGCTGCCTCTGGGTGAAGCGTATTGAAATCTATTTGCGGATTATCAATCCACAGTACTCTATTGGGTTGCTGGCCACGATCTATACTAGCCAGTGATGGCCATATAAATTCATTGCCTGGGTGTGCACCATTTACACGTAACGTATGAACTACAGTAGTCATGAAACGCGGCACTGGAAACACTTTTTCTATGAGTATGTTTGGTTCTATCGGTCCCTTGTGTATATATACTAGTTGATCGTGAATCGTTAGCATGTCTGTATAGCGCTTGCGACTACTAAGTGCATCTAGCAGTGTCTTATTAACTACTACGCCTTTCTGTGGTGCGATCAGTTTTACAAAAACTCTAACACGAAGGGACATGTAAAGTGTGTGGGAGTGAACTTTCTAGCGCTACAGCCGATGCATGCGAGACCTGCCGGGGTCTTTTCTAGCGTGAAACAGAACCTGTGTAATATGTAGAACAGGAAGATCGTCGGAACTCGGAAGAGAAGACTGCTGAAGCTGTGATGTTCCAGCGGTGTGTCGAATCGGTAGCGTTCTTCTTCGCCGGGGTAGATGAGCCGAAATCTCAGCTCGCGTGCTGCCTCGCGGTGTAGCGCACCTTCGATTTAGGGTTTAGGTTTAGGTACCTTTATTTGTTTACATACGCTATTGCTATATACAATGGCTTGTGTCCGAAGACCTGTGGCGGCCGGCAGGTGTCGCAGTTTGTGCCCTAATCCCTGTTTCCTCAGGTAGAGGCTAACTGAACTGTCTAATGGCTGAGTTGTTGCGCTGCGTTTAGTTTGCTATGTGGCTTGGTTTCTTTGGGTATGTAGTTCTATGGGTTGTTTTAGTAGTAGTTTGTAAATCCTAACTGGTTGGAAACAAGTGCTGAGAATATACTATGACCGATTTGCATTTCGAATTACTGAATATGAGAGAGAGACCAGTAGCGGCACTACTGTCTCGGACCTCACTACCGCATCACCGGATTGCGATTTGCAGCTGTGTCTGCCGGTAGGCGCTTAGGGCGGATGTGTTCTGGGAGGTGGGCGTTTCATCGCAGGATGTTTGTTGATATAATTGCTATTCAGCTTCAAGTCAATGCAAATCTGTCGTAGGCATATTTGCCAACACTTGGTAAAAATCAGGTGGATCTAGACTGCTAGTGATATAGGAGAGAGTGATATCTATTGGGATGTTGTTTTCAAATCCTGATCTATATCGAACAGGGGGTGAATGTGGTGGTGGGGTAGTGTGCGTTTCCAATACTGTGGTGTGATTATGTACGCTGCTGCCTCTGGGTGAAGCGTATTGAAATCTATTTGCGGATTATCAATCCACAGTACTCTATTGGGTTGCTGGCCACGATCTATACTAGCCAGTGATGGCCATATAAATTCATTGCCTGGGTGTGCACCATTTACACGTAACGTATGAACTACCGTAGTCATGAAACGCGGCACTGGAGACACTTTTTCTATGAGTATGTTTGGTTCTATCGGTCCCTTGTGTATATATACTAGTTGATCGTGAATCGTTAGCATGTCTGTATAGCGCTTGCGACTACTAAGTGCATCTAGCAGTGTCTTATTAACTACTACGCCTTTCTGTGGTGCGATCAGTTTTGACACAAACTCTAACACGAAGGACATGTAAAGTGTGTGGAGTGAACTTTCTAGCGCTACAGCCGATGCATGCGAGACCTGCCGGGGTCTTTTCTAGCGTGAAACAGAACCTGTGTAATATGTAGAACAGGAAGATCGTCGGAACTCGGAAGAGAAGACTGCTGAAGCTGTGATGTTCCAGCGGTGTGTCGAATCGGTAGCGTTCTTCTTCGCCGGGGTAGATGAGCCGAAATCTCAGCTCGCGTGCTGCCTCGGGGTGTAGCGCACCTTCTTCCTTGTTTGGGTTCTTTTGGTATAGAAAATCTTCAATTGTCTGTATAGTTTATAATATGGATAAAATAGATGTTCTCGCGAGCGAGCATGGTGAGTCCCATCGGGGTGAAAACGGATTTGCGTTTGTTCATATAGTCTTGCAGTGGATTTCTGATTGACATTCTACTAATATGATTGATTAAACTTACACATTGCCACTCACACAGTGCCTGAGCATCAAGCAAGCCACAAAATTTGATCGAATTACGCATAGTAGGTGTGAAACTCTTAGGCGGGTCTTTCTGTGCCGCTGTGGATGTAATATATCCTACAGCACGATGGAGCACAAAGTTTAGTTGAATAACTGTTTGTCTATCACTTCAGTGAGTGATTTATCGGCTAAAGGGATAAAACAGAGTCCATATGTGATTTTGAGAGTATAAACACTCGAAAAATCATCAGCTTGTTATGCGGGTGCAAGTGATCCCCAGCTCGAAAGCCGAAAGGACCGCTATCGGTTATTGCATTACTGAGCGTGGTGGTTCTATTTGCAAGCATCTCTACTATATTGATTCCTTTTGGGCTCATTGGAAACCCAAGGTATCGCGCAGTCTTAGTGGATTGTATACTACATTGATCGAGCACAAATGTAAATCGGTCCTTTGGGTTTTCTGGTGCTATGTATAGTGACTTTAGTGGGTGGAACTCAACACCAGAACGTCTGCCCCACACGGCTGCGAGATTAAGACACTGCTGTAGTTTCAGGGTGTTTTGATTGTATAGTGACATGTCATCTACCCAGCCAAGAAACCCATTGGGGTCAACTTTCTCGAGACTGTCTAAGAGTGGGTCTATATATATATTAAATAATGTAGGGGCTATTGGGTCGCCCTGGGTCAATCCATTCTTTCGAGTGAATTTTGGACCCAACACTTGCTGGTACGTAACGCGCGAAGTCACATTGAGATACATATTTTTGAACAAACTGATGAGTTGTGTGGTACATGTCTATTGTGTAGTAAACGCCACAGCCTGTCCAATCGCACAGAATCGTATGCTTTCTTAATGTCTAGGAATATCTGATGTGTAGTGCATCTGTAGGATTGGCCTGGTTTATATATTCGTGTAATGTCAGTGCGTGTGTAAAGCAAGAATAGCCGGATTTGAATCCACCTTGTCTTTTGTGTGTGTTTTAAATGCATCTAATTTGTTAATATGACTGAGCAACACGATTTGGAAGATGCGTCTTAATATCTGGGTGAGCGTTATAGGTCGATTGCTCTGGACCTAACGGTATATCAATCTTAGGGATAGGTACTATAAGAGTGCATAGCCATGCATCAGGTATCTCTCCCGTGTGAAGTATCTTAGTGAATAACAGGTGCAACACCTTGAGAATTGACGATTTGGGATTGGGTTTCCCCTGGTCTTTGTGGCCTCTAGGGTACGGTTCTATCGCAGCTTTTAAGAGATCGATATGTATGCCATCCGGGCCTGAGCCTTTCCGACTATCGTATCTCAAAATTACATCCATAATATTTCCTGTAGTGAAAACATCATGGTCTATCGGGATAAATTCTGAGTGTGTTTTCTCTGGTATCTTGTAGAAGGCATCTCTGTTGAATAACTTTTCTAAAAAACGAACTAATAATATGTGCAGTTGGTTCTGTGGTATTTGGTATAGTGGGTTGTCTTAGGGTTTAGGTTTTAGGTACCTTTTTTGTTTACACGCTATTGCTATATACAATGCCTGATGTCCGGGGTGGACTTGTGGCTACCGGCAGGTGTTGGCAGTTCCTTGACCCTGCTTTTCAGGGAGGGCGAACTGGACTGTCTAGGGGCTGAGTCGTTTTCGGTCTGTGGTTGTTTACTAGTTGAGTTGTTTTCTTTGGCTGTAGTTTTGTTAGTGTTGTGGGTAGTTGACTACCGTAACTGGATTGACACAGAGTCTGTGAGTAAGCTGTGACAGATATGCATATCGTTTCATTGAATATGAGGTATGATACAGTGGCTCACCACTGTATCATACTCACTACCGCATCACCGGGTCGCGATGTGCGACTGTGTCTGCCGGTAGGCATTCAGGAGGGATGTGGGCGGGGCGGGGGGCGTTTCATCGCGCTGTGTTTGTTGATATATGTGCTATTCAACTTCAGGTCAATGCATATTTGTCGCAGGCATATTCGCCAACGTCTGATAAAAATCAAGGCGGAGTCACGCTACTAGTGATATAGAGAGTGTAATGTCTATTGGGATGTCATTGTCTAAGTCCTGGTCAATGTCGAACAGGGGTGTATGTGGTGGTTCGGGTAGTTTGCGTGTCCAGTGCTGGGGCGCCGCCATATAGGCGCTAGCCTCTGGATGTAGTGTGTTGAAGTCCATTTGCGGATTATCAAGCCACAGTGTTCTGTGGGCTTGTTCGAAACGACGTCTGCGGTCTAACAAGGCCAAGCAATAATCGTTCTGTGGGTGTTCTGAGTCTACGAGGAGAGTGTGAACTATTGTAGTCATGAACCGTGGCACTGGGAACACACAGTTCAGCAGTACTTGGGGTGGTATGGGTCCTTTGTGCAAGTACACCAGCTGGTCGTGTAGTGTGAGCATGTCTGTGTAGCGCTTACGGGTGCTAAGGGCGTCAAGCAAGTTGCATCAACTACACGCCTTCTTTGGTGAGATGAGTTTGGACATGTAGGGCAGCACGAGGGGACACTTGAAGTGTGATGTGGTGAAAGGTGTTTTGCTACAGCCAATGCATGTGAGACCTGCCGGGGTCTTTTCTAGCGTGAACATATACCTGTTCGTGACGTACAGTGCGACGATCGTTGGTACTCTGAATAAGAGACTGCTGAAGCTGTGATGTTCGAGTGGCGTGTCGAGTCGGTACCGCTCTTCCTCGCCTGGGTAGATGAGTCCAAATCGGAGTTCGCGAGCCGCCTCGTCGGTGTAGTGCGCTTTTCTTTGTTTGGTTTCTGTTTGTGTATATGCTTGTTTCAGCTGTCTGTATGTTTATGAACGGAGGGTAGTGAAGTATGTTCTCGCGAGCGAGCATAGTGAGTCCCATAGGGGTGAATATGGTTGCTTGTTTGTTCAGATATTCCTGTAGAGGATTTCTGTGTGACATACGAGTTATATGATTTATAAGACTCACGCACTGCCAAGCACATAATGCCCGTGCGTTGAGGAGTCCACAGAACTGAATTTGAATTACAGCATAGTTGGTGTGGCTTTTGTTGGGGTCTTTTGTGTGCGGCAGTGGAAAGAATGTATCCAGAGGCCTTATGGATTACGGTATCGAGCTTGTCGAGTTGTGTATTGATTTGTGATGTGAGTGAGTGAGTGTGATAGTGGATGAAAGCAAGACCGTAAGTGATTTTGGAGAGTATAAATACTGAAGAAAATCATGAGCTTGTTGTGTGGGTGCAGGTGGGTCCCAGCTCGGAAAGCCAAGGGGCCGCTGTGGCTTATGGATTCATTCAGAGTATTGATGCGTGTTTCCAACATTTGTACAATGTCTATTCCCTTGGGCTCCATAGGAATCCCAAGTATCTAGCAGTGGGGTGTGCATCTATACCATTCAGTCCGAGCACAAACTTGTGTGCTAGTTTGGGATTTTGCGGTGCTACATATATCGATTTTTTGGGTGGAATTCAACACCGGAGCGTTTGCCCCATACATAAGCATGGTTGAGGCCTAGTTGCAACTTGGTGTGATCGCGGTTGTATATCGTTAGGTCGTCGACCCAGCCAAGGAAGCCTCGGGGGTCGACTTTAGCAAGGCTTCAAGTAGCGGGTCAATGTATATGTTGAAGAGTGTAGGGGTGATTGATCACCCTGAGTTAGACCATGAGCACGTGTGAATATAGGCCCGAGGACTTGTTGATATGTAATACGAGACACTCACATTATGGTACATGTTTTGGAAGAGGGTGATCAATGGGGTGGGTACCCGTCGATTGTGTAGAAGGCGCCAGAGGCGGTCAAGTTTGACTGAGTCATATGCTTTCTTAATGTCCAGGAATACCTGGTGGGTGTGTTGGGCTGTAGGGCTGGATTGATTGATGTATTCGTGTAGCGTGAGGGCGTGTGTGAAGCAAGAGTAGCCTGATTTGAACCCGCCTTGTCTGCTATGTGTTTTAAAAGGCAGACAGCTGATTCATGTAACTCAGCAGTACTATTTGAAAGATACGACGCAGTATCTGTGTGAGCGTTATAGGTCGAAAGAATTCTGGCCCTGTGGGTACCTCAGTTTTGGGAATGGGCACGATAAGCGTGCACGCCAGGCTGACGGCACGTTACCCGTATGTAGTATCTTGTTGAACAGGTAATTGAGGACTTTAAGAATTGGTGACTTGGGATTTGGTTTACCCTCCTGATCGTGTCCTATGGGATAGACTTCGATAGCTGCTTTGAGAATATCAATATGTATTCCGTCCGGGCCGGAGCCCTTCCGGCTATCATATGCTAGTATGGCTTGCATGATATGTGCGGTGGTGAAGATATCTTGGTCGAGAGGTATGAATTCAGTATGGGTTTCTTCTGGTATTTTGTAAGGTATTTTCTGGTTAAATAGCTTTTTGCAGGAATGAGCCAATGATGTGTGCTGTTGGTTCTGTTGTGTGTTGGGTATTGATGGTTGTTTGACAGTGATTTCTTTCTGTTTAGTGAATAATTTCACAATGGTGGTATTATGGATACGCCTCGGTAGCGCAATGGTGTGTGGATCTGTGGGGGATTGTTTTCCAGATAGTAACCGTAGAATGTGCCTTGTGCTACTTTCCATAGCTTGTTAACCATCGTATCATATACCGATGTGATTTTGTCTTGATTTGCATTCTGGATAAGTCGTAGCCATGACTTAGAGTTAGCCTTATTCTTGCTCGAAAGGTATTTGCGTAGCGCGGGTTGTTGCAATTATAAGTTCGAATTCGGTATCTGTTGTACCCGTGTGCTGGCATACATTCTATGGATGTAGGCATAGTACTGGGGTGTTGTATGTCTGGTGATTGAATGTTGAGTGAAAACACCCATTCATGATCGGTTTTGAGTGAAATGTCTGCGGCTTTGATGAGTGTGAGCAGTGTTCTCGTACGTGATTGAGCGTAGACGTGATCAACACGTATGTTTGCTGATTGGTTTGGTGTTATATGGTCCATTTGGTGTAGCTGAGTATAGTATTCGATAGATTTTCTACGGTCGGGATATTTAATGAGGAAGTCATTATATTCTGTATCGCGGAAATTCATATCTCCAACCAGCACATGAGGTTTGCAGCCGAGTGCGCCATTAAAGTTTTTATATACGTCATTTCCTAGGTGTGGTGCTAAGTAGACACATGCTATGGTGACCATGCGAAAGGTAAATGCCAAAAGCATTGGCTTTGTGCATGTAGTTTGAAATCATTGAGCCATGTCTACTTATTAAGGCTACACCGTTGTTTCTACCACCACGGTGTATACTACTAGATGGGGTGACGCATAGATAAGGTTGGTATTACTTTATTGCAAACTCATTGAGGCGGTCTGTGTAGCCCCACGTCTCTACTAAACATAGGGCGTCACATTGACTGCATAGTTTACGTATTGCTCTGTATTGTGCTTGTGTGTTTTTCAGTGAGTTTAGGTTGACATAATACACGAGAATGTCACTCATTGCGATTTCGTCTTACTAGTGGTTCGGTTTGTTGTTTGAATGCAGCAAGCTCTTTCTCTGTTTCTGCATCAGATATTTGTGGGGATTTCGAACTATCGCCTAAGACTGACGCTATTTCGTCATCTGACATATAGTGCTCTGAGACTTCGTCGGTGTGTTCATCATCGCTTGAATCTTCGATTCTAGCTTTAACTGTGTTTCTATTTGCTTCGTTCCACTAATTATAATTCGTTTGGGGTTTCTTGAGGACGAATTAGTATTGTCCGTGATGTTGTTTGGGTCTGCGATTGGTGGTAGTGTTGCGGGTGCTGTGGGTGTAGATTTTCCGGGTGGTGGGTATGTGCTGTTTCGCGAGTGTCAGTGGTTTTCGTGGTTGTATAATTATGGGTAGTATTGGGGGGTGCAGTGTGGTATCTATTGGGTTTGGGCTGGATTGAGGAGGTTTGGGTGGTGGTTTTCGGTACTCTACCGAGTAGGTGAGTTAGGACCTAGGGTATTGTGGTGGACATTTATCGCGAGCCAGTGCGCTGGTATGAGCATTTTCTAGACGTTTATGAGCGCCTTCATTGCGATTGGGTTGGTTACGTTAGCGGGGTCTGCACCTTGTTAATGCGCCAACCACGAGCAAAGCAGTAGGATTTGTTTAGTTTTGATTGCAAAACGTGGGGGACTACAAGTTCTACTGCGCTACGATCTTGTAGAGGTATGACGCGTGCAGTATGGGGATGTATTTCAGCAAATGAAAGTTCCAAAGCCATTTGAGAGATGCTTGTTTGTCGGTAGCGTACCGTCTCTCTAGTGCATGTGTGTTGCAACCAAAGTATAAGGCTGTGAGATCCCAATCTTCTTGGCAATCCCATATAGAGGGTGGCTTGCTGGGTTGGAATAGATTTGCTTGTGCCTCCCTTGAGGAGGAGTTGCGTGTTTGATTCAACATATCTTTGTATGTTGTGGGCTTGTCCTTGCTTTGCAGGAGTTTGTATAAGTCCTGGCGTGTGCGTAATTGTGGTATCTGGGATACGTATAGGGTGTTGGTTTTAGGGTTTAGGGTTTAGGTGGTACTTGGGTTGTTTTTTACACGCCATTGCTATATGAGTTTCTTCTGTGTCCGAAGACCTTAGGGGCAGGCAGGTAGGCTCGCAGTTTGTGCCTTAATCCTGTTTTTTCAGGGGCTCTTCTAAACTGAACTGTCTCCACACTGAGGGCCTAGGGTTTTAGGGTCCCTTTTAGGGAACATACCCAGGGATGCACCTTTATTTGTTTACACGCCATTGCTATATACAATGGCTTGTGTCCGAAGACCTGTGGCGGCCGGCAGGTGTCGCAGTTTGTGCCTTGATGGACTCCTCAGGGGCGAGGCTAACTGAACCATCTAATCGCTGAGTTGTTGCGCTGCGTTTAGTTTGCTATGTGGCTTGGTTTCCAGTGGGTATGTAGTTCTATGGGTTGTTTGGTGTAGGTCCCGTGTAAATCCTAACTGGTTGGAAACAAGTGTCTGAGAATATACTATGACCGATTTGCATTTTGTATTACTGAATATGAGAGAGAGACCAGTAGCGGCACTACTGTCTCGACTCACTACCGCATCACCGGGTTGCGATTTGCAGCCGTGTCTGCCGGTAGGCGCTTAGGGGCGGATGTGTTCTAGGAGGTGGGCGTTTCATCGCAGGATGTTTGTTGATATAATTGCTATTCAGCTTCAAAGTCAATGCAAAGTGTCAAAGGCATATTTAAAGGCCTTGGTAAAGTCAGGTGGATCTTCAGACTGCTAGTGATATAGGAGAGAGTGATATCTATTGGGATGTTGTTTTCAAAAGTGAAATATATCGAACAGGGGTGAATGTGGTGGTTGGGCCCAGTGCGTTTCCAATAGGGTGGTGTGATTATAGTCACGCTGCCGCCTCTGGGTGAAGCGTATTGAAATCATTTGCGGATTATCAATCCACAGTACTCTATTGGGTTGCTGGCCACGATCTATACTAGCCAGTGATGGCCATATAAAGTCCCATTGCCTGGGTGAAACCATTTACAGGTAACGTATGAACTACAGTAGTCATGAAACGCGGCACTGGAAACACTTTTTCTATGAGTATGTTTGGTTCTATCGGTCCCTTGTGTATATATACTAGTTGTCCACGTGAATCGTTAGCATGTCTGTATAGCGCTTGCGACTACTAAGGCATCTAGCAGTGTCTTATTAACTACTAAATAGGCTGTGGTGCGATCAGTTTTGACACAGGCTCAGGCGAAGGGACATGTAAAGTGTGTGGAGTGAACTTTCAGCGCCCAGCCGATGCATGCAGACCCAGGGGTCTTTCTAGCGTGAAACAGAACCTGTGTAATATGTAGAACAGGAAGATCAGTCGGAACTCCCAAGAGAAGACTGCTGAAGCTGTGAGGTTCCAGCGGTGGCCCAGGCCCATCGGTAGCGTTCTTCTTCCCAGGGTAGATGAGCCAGGCTCAGCTCAGGGCCCAGGCCCAGGGGTGTAGCGCCCAGGGCCCAGGGTTCAGGGCCCAGGCCCAGGCCCAGGCCCAGGGTCTGTAGGCCCCAGGGCCCAGGGCCCAGGGCCCAGGGTTCAGGGCCCAGGGCCCAGGCCTCAGGCCCAGGGCCCAGGGAAAAGGGCCAGGGCCAGGGCCAGGGCCAGGCCCAGGGCCAGGGGCCCAGGGCCCAGGGCCCAGGGCCCAGGCCCAGGGCCCAGGGCCCAGGGCCCAGGGCCCAGGGCCCAGGGCCCAGGGCCCAGGGCCCAGGGCCCAGGGCCCAGGGCCCAGGGCCCAGGGCCCAGGGCCCAGGGCCCAGGCCCAGGGCCCAGGGCCCAGGGCCCAGGGCCCAGGGCCCAGGCCCAGGCCCAGGCCCAGGGCCCAGGGCCCAGGCCCAGGGCCCAGGGCCCAGGCCCAGGCCCAGGGCCCAGGCCCAGGGCCCAGGCCCAGGGCCCAGGGCCCAGGGCCCAGGGCCCAGGCCCAGGGCCCAGGGCCCAGGCCCCAGGCCCAGGGCCCAGGGCCCAGGGCCCAGGGCCCAGGCCCAGGGCCCAGGGCCCAGGGCCCAGGGCCCAGGGCCCAGGCCCAGGGCCCAGGGCCCAGGGCCCAGGCCCAGGGCCCAGGGCCCAGGGCCCAGGGCCCAGGGCCCAGGCCCAGGGCCCAGGCCCAGGGCCCAGGGCCCAGGGCCCAGGGCCCAGGGCCCAGGCCCAGGGCCCAGGCCCAGGCCCAGGCCCAGGCCCAGGGCCCAGGGCCCAGGCCCAGGCCCAGGCCCCAGGGCCCAGGCAGGCCCAGGGCCCAGGGCCCAGGGCCCAGGGCCCAGGGCCCAGGGCCCAGGGCCCAGGGCCCAGGGCCCAGGGCCCAGGCCCAGGGCCCAGGGCCCAGGGCCCAGGGCCCAGGCCCAGGGCCCAGGGCCAGGGCCCAGGGCCCAGGCCCAGGGCCCAGGCCCAGGCCCAGGCCCAGGCCCAGGCCCAGGGCCCAGGGCCCAGGGCCCAGGGCCAGGCCCAGGGCCCAGGGCCCCAGGGCCCAGGCCCAGGGCCCAGGGCCCAGGCCCCAGGGCCCAGGCCCAGGGCCCAGGCCCAGGGCCCAGGCCCAGGCCCAGGGCCCAGGGCCCAGGCCCAGGCCCAGGGCCCAGGGCCAGGCCCAGGCCCAGGGCCCAGGCCCAGGGCCCAGGCCCAGGCCCAGGCCCAGGGCCCAGGGCCCAGGGCCCAGGCCCAGGGCCCAGGGCCCAGGGCCCAGGCCCAGGCCCAGGCCCAGGGCCAGGCCCAGGGCCCAGGGCCCAGGGCCCAGGGCCCAGGGCCCAGGCCCAGGGCCCAGGCCCAGGGCCCAGGGCCCAGGGCCCAGGGCCCAGGGCCCAGGCCCAGGCCCAGGGCCCAGGCCCAGGGCCCAGGGCCCAGGGCCCAGGCCCAGGGCCCAGGCCCAGGCCCAGGGCCCAGGGCCCAGGGCCCAGGCCCAGGCCCAGGCCCAGGGCCCAGGCCCAGGGCCCAGGGCCCAGGCCCAGGCCCAGGCCCAGGGCCAGGGCCCAGGCCCAGGGCCCAGGGGGCCAGGGCCCAGGGCCCAGGCCCAGGGCCCAGGGCCCAGGCCCAGGGCCCAGGGCCCAGGGCCCAGGGCCCAGGCCCAGGGCCCAGGCCCAGGCCCAGGCCCAGGCCCAGGCCCAGGGCCCAGGCCCAGGCCCAGGCCCAGGCCCAGGGCCCAGGCCCAGGGCCAGGGCCCAGGGCCCAGGGCCCAGGCCCAGGGCCCAGGCCCAGGCCCAGGGCCCAGGGCCCAGGCCCCAGGCCCAGGGCCCAGGGCCCAGGCCCAGGGCCCAGGGCCCAGGCCCAGGCCCAGGGCCCAGGCCCAGGGCCCAGGGCCCAGGGGGCCCAGGCCCAGGGCCCAGGCCCAGGCCCAGGCCCAGGGCCCAGGGCCCAGGGCCCAGGCCCAGGGCCCAGGCCCAGGGCCCAGGGCCCAGGGCCCAGGGCCCAGGGCCCAGGGCCCAGGGCCCAGGCCCCAGGCCCAGGGCCCAGGCCCAGGGCCCAGGGCCCAGGGCCCAGGGCCCAGGGCCCAGGGCCCAGGGCCCAGGGCCAGGCCCAGGGCCCAGGCCCAGGCCCAGGGCCAGGGCCCAGGGCCCAGGCCCAGGGCCAGGCCCAGGGCCCAGGGCCCAGGGCCCAGGCCCAGGGCCCAGGCCCAGGCCCAGGGCCCAGGGCCCAGGGCCCAGGCCCAGGGCCCAGGCCCAGGGCCCAGGGCCCAGGGCCCAGGGCCCAGGGCCCAGGCCCAGGGCCCAGGGCCCAGGGCCCAGGCCCAGGCCCAGGGCCCAGGCCCAGGGCCCAGGGCCCAGGCCCAGGGCCCAGGGCCCAGGGCCCAGGGCCCAGGGCCCAGGGGGCCAGGGCCCAGGCCCCAGGGCCCAGGGCCCAGGGCCCAGGGCCCAGGGCCCAGGGCCCAGGGCCCAGGGCCCAGGCCCAGGGCCCAGGGCCCAGGGCCCCCAGGCCCAGGGCCCAGGCCCAGGCCCAGGCCCAGGGCCCAGGGCCCAGGGCCCAGGGCCCAGGGCCCAGGGCCCAGGCCCAGGCCCAGGGCCCAGGGCCCAGGCCCAGGGCCCAGGGCCCAGGCCCCAGGCCCAGGCCCAGGCCCAGGCCCAGGCCCAGGCCCAGGGCCCAGGGCCCAGGCCCAGGGCCCAGGGCCCAGGCCCAGGCCCAGGGCCCAGGGCCCAGGGCCCAGGGCCCAGGCCCAGGGCCCAGGGCCCAGGGCCCAGGGCCAGGGCCCAGGGCCCAGGGCCCAGGGCCCAGGGCCCAGGGCCCAGGGCCCAGGGCCCAGGGCCCAGGCCCCAGGGCCCAGGGCCCAGGCCCAGGGCCTGAGG
>LUCW03001223.1:0-16220 GCA_001586965.3 Sphaeroforma sirkka | reverse complement strand
TCGTACTATATATAAATATATATATAGCGTACATATACTTGTATATGCATGCATGTTTTGGTATAGTTTAGTTCAAATCCTCATATATGCATACTAATTATCGATAGAGCACTCTACATCGTGTATGTTCCTATCCCACCTTAACATGGCATTCAGAATCATGATAACCCCTGCCAATTCCATCCATCCCCTGCCATGCCGCATTCGCAACTACCTCTATTACATGGTCCCTCGTTACATGGAATAGAACGCTCGAAGACGTGACCGAGAACGAGGAGCTGCAGTTGAACCAAGAATTGGGAATCAAATACTACGACGACTTCCTGCTGTCAATTACATTAGAGGTAGGTGTTCCAGAACTACTCTTAATCTATATATATTTATATATACGTAGTTACATATATATATATATATATATATATATATATATTTAATATATATATATATATATATATATATATATATATATGTATGTATGTATGTATGTATGTATATATATATATATATATATATATGTTTGTATGTATGTATGTATATATGTATATATGTATAAATATATATACCAAGCCGTCTATTGACACCATACACACCCTACCAAGCCGTCTATTGACACCATACACACTCTACCAAGCCGTCTATTGACACCATACACACCCTACCAAGCCGTCTGTTGACACCATACACACTCTACCAAGCCGTCTATTGACATGCACACCCTACCAAGCCGTATATTGACACCATACACATCCTACTAAGCCATCTATTGACACCATACACACCCTACCAAGCCGTCTATTGACACCATACACACCCTACCCAGCCGTCTATTGACACGATACACGCTCTACCAAGCCGTCTATTGACACCACACACACCCAGTGGCATGCCCTGTAGTTGCGGTAAATCCCTATCCTTATTGTGGACATGCCACATGCACTCCATCTCCAACGACTGCGCTCTCCTCTCTCGTCATAGAACTGCAAACCGGTTCTATGGACACGCATGCATACACCCCATGCTGTGCTTGATGTCGTATGCGCGTACTCTGCGCCTCACATCTCTCGCCATTGCTGCACGCGGCAACACCGGTCTGATGGAATGTTATAGCCTGGGTTTGCAGATACAGTACACTGCTCACGCTGTCGTTCAGGTGTCAGTCTGACTACATCCCCAAGAGCTACGTGGTCTCCTCTCGCAGTGGTGGTGTTGTCTTTTGTGTAGGTGTCCGTCCCGCCCTACTTCTGTACATTATCGTCTGCCCGTAATCTCTGTGGGACAAAGAACGTGTGATTGTGACCAGGCCACACACAATAGTATACCTTGTATCGCCTTTGGCGCATCATTGTGACGTCTCCTGTGTACGTCATCGTGACGTCTCCCATGTGCTTCATTGTGACGTATCCGGTGTACGTCATTGTGACGTATCCGGTGTACGTCATTGTGACGTCTCCGGTGTACGTCATTGTGGCGTCTCCGGTATATGCAATGCGTACACATTGCCCTGTGACGGCAACGAGTAATCCTGGGCTTGCATTGTGTTCTCTATGTACTGGTGGAATATACGTGGTCATGCAACAACCGCGTGCCTGTACCCGTGTGATCAGACGCTCAGTCGTACAGCTACCTCTCTATCTCATGGCACGCTGATAGGAGCGGAAGCAATACACTCAGCTGATATCAGACGCCATTGAAACACTGCCACATAAACCACACTGGCTGCTGGGCGGCTCTGCCCGTAGAGGCAAGCCCGAGGTATGTATGAGCAGGCCTGAGTATTCAGGTGTGTATTGGATTTGCTTAGTGTCTGGTTGATGGAGGGGCCAGGGCCGTACGGTGTACCGAAACTTCTACTACATTCATATTTCTGCTGTACCAATAGATACTCATACTTCAGCAGTGTTGGTATCGAATAAATCTATCTCAAGAGAGTTTCGGTGGTATATATACTATATGTATTCATGTATGCATGTGTATAGTATTGGATATGCATACTGTATGAAATACATCATATACGCGTATACAAACAGATACAATATGTGCATACACCTACCAGGGATATAACCTGGACTACATCTCCTACCACGAACACGACTTGATCAGCATACACCCGCACAAACATACTAGTTAAAAATACACGCCCATGGACATGATGTGGACTACATCTTCTACCACGAATAGGACTTGTTCAATACACACGCACAGAAACATACTGACATATGCAATTCGTGTGTGCAATACGCCGGAGACATGATCTGAACTACATCTTCTACCACGGATAAGACTTGCTCATCACACACGCGCAGAAGCATACTAGTTATATATACACACCCCATGAGCATGAAATGGACTACATCTTCTACCACGAATAAGACTTGCTCATCACACACGCGCAGAAACATACTAATTATATATACACACCCCATGGGCATGAAGTCGACTACATCTTCTACCACGAATACGACTTGCACATCATACACGCGCAGAAAATTACTGACAGATGTGATTTGTGTGTGCATACACCAGGGACATGATCTGGACTATATCTTCTACCACGAACAGGACTTGTTCACACTGAAGAGCCTGGTGGAAGCACTAAAAAAGCAGGGTGCTGTAAAGCACCTCTTGAGCACGTAGGTTACATCTTAATGTACAAGCTGCGTTGTTTTAAGAACCATTGTGCACGAATTGTCGGGGAAGTACATGTGTGTTGTTCTTCTGCTTTATTGCAAGTTACGGTCGATGTGTGCGTCAAGTTATAGAGTCGATATTATGTTAAAAGAGACTTGTATATAAGTATATATAATGCTTCAAATCTAGATCACATCCACTGCAAATATCAACCCTCTTATCACCATGGTAACGGATGTGTGCAAACGAGCAGAAGTGAAGGCACGTGGACTAAGGACAAGCCGTTCTTCACCGCGCTGCTGGTTCTGCAGCTGAAGGACTGTCCACACCGCCGCATCGATTTGGTATGGACTGCTACGGATGTGATGGTCGTACTATTGTTTCTTGATCATCCGCTATTTTGATGTATTCAAGTGGCTCAACCCGCTATCGCCATGTGATTGTATCGTTATGTGGATATAGGGATATATTATTGTTTTTTTAGAAGGCTATGATGGATATAGCCCTGTTGTGACATGTTTAGAAGGCTATGGCTGTTTGGAATGAAGTATTCGTAATTCATGTCTGAGAGTCTGAATACTGATGTGGTGTTTTCACTTTTCCTCACTCTTGCATATTGAATCTTGATCGGCCCGCTATAGAAGTAATGTTGTGATTTTTGGTTGGATTGTGTTTCCTTAGTTCCAGTGAACTGATCATCCCGCTTTTGTGATGAGCTCTCTCGCTCGCTCCGATGTGCTTGTTATATTTTTTAAAAATATATGAAAAAAAACTTAGTTTGTAAATATTGTTTTAACCCCTCTTTAAAAAAAGAGTGTATACTGTATACACTATACTATTTGTTGTTTGGTGATAGTAAAATATAGTGGCCCTATCGCACGCTGGCTTCCCGTCGATGTGATCTAAACTATGACCTTTTTTGGTTTTTACTTTTTACGTTCTACAATGTGTAAAACTGAAAACACATGGATTGTCTTTTATTGCATTGTGACTTTGTGAGGTGGCAATTGACATATTGGTGTGGTGGTGGTCTGGTGGTGATGGTCAGAGGTCAGACTCAATCTGGTCACGCGAGTCCTCCTCCTCCGTGGCCTTGTTGCGGCCTGCGTGGAGTGACTGTTTCGCATATTGGAGTCATCGAATCACTTTTCTCCTCTCCCCTATGTCTATTCGAATGTAAGTCCCTCAATTTTTTCATCGTATCCGGTATCGCTTAAAAAATCTGACGCCACTCGTCTTTCTCCGAGAGATAGAGGCCAGAGGGAGATTGTAGTCACTCCATATTATTTATTTTCCTGTATTACATCGCATCGCTTTTGCTTCTCGTCCAATGTCCATACGCCATACTCTTGTGTGTGTTGTGATTGTAGCCTCTGTATCTGTTGTGCTCTGCCCTTGTGAAATGTGTGTAGCCTGAATACTGAAGAAGTCCCACTCAGTCTCAACTCTCACCACTCCCCACTCCCTCCTCCCCCCTTCACTACCCACGTGTATTTACAATTCGTACATCGAAACTCTCTCGTAAGTTCGTAACTCGTAAGGCGAGTAAGACTGTTCGAGTGTGCATACAAATCGCTATTCATTGAGGCTCTTTAAAATCGCTATTCGCTTGATCGCTTCGGAAGTTCGGCTTTTGCAGATTTCAGAATCTCGTCCAATGTCCAAGACCAATATGTCCAACACATAAATATCTCTTATCTATAACTCCCCTGTATGAAAATTTAAAAAGGTTACTCTAAGAATGTTTGATTTTATAAGTATTGTGTACAAGAACAAAAAGTCTTTCTGTTTTTCAAATATAAATAAGGGCGTAATATTTATGTATTTTTTAAAAAATACTGCTTGAATTTTTTTTTTAATACTGTTTGATTTTCTGAAAAACATCTCGGTCTTTATAATGTCAGGTATTGTCCCGTGCGGAATGTTGGGCACATGTGCTCTTGAATTGGAGCGGTTCGACCCTTTTTCTGCGCAGTCTCAGCGAGTACGCAAAAAAGCACAGCAGTAAGTATACCTGTCGTGAGTAAACACGTGCATTATAAAATTGCTCGCAGAAACAAGTACTACTGTTAGGGCTAAAGAGCCTTAGAGTTTAGACTCATCTATACTGCGGTTGTGGGCCAGGGCGGTGCCCAGTGCATAAATATTGAATATCCCCTAGATGTAGGAAACAAGAATATTCCCATTTCCCTCTCACTTGTTGTGTTGCTTGTGTTGGGCAAAGTGTTGTAAGTTTATATTCATGTCCATCGTCCTGACGTGGAGCTTTTATTCGACGGCATAAACGATAAAAATGCGTAGCAGCCCTTTCGAGATAGAGAACGAGAGTAGAGAGAACTGCAAGAATCGGGAATTGCTATGTACTTATTTTGATGCCTATTCCCTACTCTCTCTCTCTTTTTTGTAGAGAGAAAATGCCTTGTGTATGACATTGTACTGCGAAATGACTGCTTAAAAAAAAGTCTGTAAATACTCTCAAAAATACATAGCTTTCTAATTAGACAAAGAAGGCTATAAAAAATACAAGCCCAGTGCCTTTCTTTTATTTTATGTCCTGACGTGGGATCAACGTGGCTTATTACAAATACCACGCTGGTGAATTCTTTTACATATTCGATACAAAAACAATAAGTGCATAGCTGTAAAAATCAGGAATTGAACACAGATTCTAGTGAATATTTATGAATTCCTCAATCCGGAGGAATATTGTGCATGGACTTTGATGTTTGAGTGTTTAAAAAAAAATGTACATGCATGCTCATTCTCCCCTGTCGTGACTCGTGACTCGTGGGCTCGTGTGTTAGTGACGCTAAGCAGTCAAGCACGTGGTAAACACTTCTATTCGATGGCATAAAACTTGTGCATTGTTGTATAATGCAGAAATTGATTTCGCGAGTGCGATCGATTCCGATACCGATTCCATTTTTTATGTCACGTTAGAAAAGTTACCGTCTCAGCTTATAGACGTGAATAACCAACAGACATATCTTCAGCAAGCAAATTTGAAATATACTGGCCAGTATTCTGTTCTATAAACAAGACCATTGCGCATGGGCTATAGCTCTCATACTGACATCTAGAATTTCCCCCTTATCCCACTTTCAGCGCCTGCGTACATCAATGGGAAGTTGGGACTCGAGGTAGTTGGCAAGAGGGATAAGGACGGTAAACCTGTGTTGCTCATCTGCAAATCCGAAGAGGATATTTTTGAGAAACTTGGCCTGGAGTACATACCCCCGGAGGAGCGTAATAGCTGAAGCTGGATACGTGTGCCAGAAACGCTCTCTATCTCAATAAAGGTTGCGCCTTTTCAACCCCCGGATATCATACGCTCCTTATAATTAATCATAGCAGTTGTCTTTCGATGAATGACGCTGAAAGCCCGCCTTTCGGACAATATATCAAGTATGGTATAGGGAAGAGATCGTGCAAGATATTTGCTGCTTTTATAAATACTTAGCGATACGTTGTATATGCATAGCAATAGCATATTCACTATATTGCACCTTCACCACACCAGGATCCAGCTAAGTATTCAGTAGACATATAATATACAAAACGGCATAACCAACCCAGAGCTCAGATACTTTGATTTGTTCATGTTGAATTTTCATCATAATCCGAGAATTGGATGCTGCTTTCAAGACAGAAAATTTGCTTTTTGGAAATCTGACCTGGCTTCAAAGACCTATGGCGTTAATTTTCCTGTCTCGGGCGGCGCAACAAGCTTTCGATAACGTGATATTATCAGGCATGCGGAGTCATAATATCCGTATACATGAAATGTATGTAGTATTCACACTGACACCGAAATATATACTGCGACTAATACTGAACAGCTCAAACAGTCTTTGAAAATGAGCAACATAAGACTACACGCCTTCCTTCGATTTAAATAATTTAAAATAAGAACAACGTTGGCTTGTCAAAGATGGGAGTGGTGGCAGGCATGGCAGCCGATAATCTGCAAATAAATATGTATCTGAAGACTTGCATAATAGATGCATAGTGATGACATACAAAATATGTAGCTGCGAACTGAAATACTCTTAAGAGAACGTCGAATCGAATATGTATATCGCCGATTGGACTATTTCTCCTAATATTGCAGTATACACACCGTATCAAATAGTATCATGCAAAAGTTAAGAAATATGAGAACGAATCTGCGAGTAAAACCACATCCACTGCTACAAGCATACTATCTCACTTATTATCTACTATATACTTAAATTATCTATCATAAGTTTAAGACCTACCATGGGTTTACCTGATCCTTCGTCCAGAAGCTGTCCTTCAATGGGCAACGTGACAACATCCCAGTTGTTGAACCTAGCCTTAACATTGCTGTCAAACTTTTGTCTTTCTCCTCAAGGCTTGGACTATTTTTGGCAACCAAAAGATATCTATTATTGCGCCGAATATGACAGACTTACGATTGGAGATAATACATACGGCAACAGTACCGAGTTCTTGATTACCACACTATTAACCGTTTTTATCAAATTTATTATGAGAACAAATCAGTGAGTAAAAACACATCCACTGCTACAAGCATACTATCACCTATATTACCTATTATAAACTTAAATTATCTAGCATAACTTAAGACCAACAAACCTACACTACCATAGGTTTACCTGAACCTTCGTCCAGAAGCTGTCCCTCAGTGGGCAACGTGACAATGTCCCAGTCGTTGAAGGTAGCCTTACCATTGCTTTTAAACTTTCTTCCCAGGGCTTGGACTATTGGTAACCAAAATATATCTATTGTTGCGCCGAATACGATACAATTGAGATGACAAGGGATCCATAACGCCGCCAGCATTTTCGAGTTCTGTAGACCGCACCAAATATAACCGATCATGAAGGTAATCCCGAACACGGTCAACATGCGACCGGCCGGCCAGAACCCAGCGTAGTAGTCTTGTCTGTGAAACTTCAACAGGATCCCAAATGAATAGTGACTGAACTCCATTCCAACCACTACCACGGTGAAAAAGATGGGAATAAAATCAATCATAACCGAGACGTCATGATCGAAATATCCCCAAATATGGAAGCTACACATGAACAACACCAGGAAGAGGTGCCATGGAGCCATAAAGAAATAGTTGTTCATGATTCCACCTTTGCTGCGGGTGCAATCCATGAACCATGAGCGACCCATCCACACGATTGGCGCACTGAATCCTAAGACGGCGACAAAACTAATGATACATGCGCCTGACAGGTAAAGATCCTGCACAACGGCCGTGTTGGTTGTGATCTGGAAAAGAGGAATGGATGCGAAGTATACGCCGACAGGACAAAGAAGTAGACCCGCGATAACCCAGTGCCTCTTGAAGTGATTGTTGTACATTACAATCTCAGGTTCGTCACGGCAGTACCAAATTAATAGACCCGTGAAGACGACAACACACTGCAGAGTTAAAAAAAAGGATTCGTGAGTTTAAAAAATGCAATAGGTATAGGCACAAATATACGCAGAACGACGTAAATTCACTCATAAAAATGAAATAGCGCGCAAGAAAGCAGAAAGAGAGATGTATATAGTGCACAAGAAAACAGCCTTCACACTAAAAAAAAAAGGTATCAATTACTGGCGAACTTACCCAGGTGGTGAGTAGAGCAATCCAGCATAAATCGAACATCTCATCTAACGCATACGATTTTGCAGCTTCAAAAAAGGACGTGGATACTTGCGATACCAGTTCTTCCGCGGGTGTGTCTAAGGCCTGATACATTGCACCTCCAAGTGCAACTGGCACCAAAGCTGCCGACGCTGCTGCATCACCTGTGTAACTGGCCAACCCTGCCATTGAGTCGCGAATATTATCCATAAAAACAGTAGGATCGCCGACGACTCCTTGCACAGCGGCCGAGACTCGCTCTAAAGCAAGGGTACGGTTGCCGTCGGAAGTAGCCTTCGCTATCGTTGCCAGAGGTACCAAACTACTCATCGCCGACTCTACAGGTAAAGAAGACGCTAACATGCCCAATGCTGAGGTTGTTTGCTCCGTAAGCACTTCCGTACTGGTGTTATCGTAAGCGCCGTTCACAAATACTGAACCCAGATTATTGGCAAACGCTTCGGCGAATTCGGCATCTGTCTTACCCGTCAATTCAAATAATCTAGTCTCCAATATAGCGGATGTACTGGCCACATCCGGTACTTTATCGTCAAAAAGCTCTACTACACGCAAAAACATGGGAGTGAAAATAGCGAACGCCACTATGTATGCTATAGTCCCGAAGATCCAATTTAGAATGGTTCCCTTCAGGACACGCCTTTTCAGTGCAGGATCTAGCTTTCCTGCACTTCCGGGGGGGTACACATCACTTACTTCGGCATTGTCTGACTTTTTGTGATCGTCCAGCACATCTCTACTAGGTGCGTCAAGTATCGCAGTAGTTGACGGCGTAGCTTCGTTAATGTCGACCTTTTTCGACTCCATGATGTAAGATTTATGTCTTAACCTTTCCACCTGAACCGTATTGTGTGAGTGTGATATTGACGAGAATGATTCGTCCAGTTCTTATACTCTTGTGGAACGCGACGAAAAGGCTTCTTGACATCGAGAACTGGTTCACCAAAAAAAAATATTCATTACGGATATCGGGGAACCGAGCAGGATTTACTGCGTATACTCACTTTTCGCAATTCTATTTCATCGAAATATAGTCGTCCCAACTCCCAAGGCTCAAGCTGGTCTCAACTCTGAAGTCAACGCTCATCATAATGTCTGTCGGTCACTGTTACTGTGAGAGAGATTCACGTCTCATACCCCTCCACTCCTGCAGTGACTGACTACTAGAGAGAGTGAGGCAGTGACCCAAGTCCCAAAGTCCCAAACAGGCAAACACGCAGTCACTGCATCGAAAATCTGTTGTTTTTTTTCAATTAAAAAAAAGGCAAAGTGTATAAATTTTTTTTTTAAACTAATAAAATGTATAGGTGTGAACTCAAAATTGCACACTGAAGTGACAGTCTGCAACTCTGCACTGCTCTGCCGTCCTGACTCCTGACCGACTCCGGCACAGTAGAATTATTATAAATCAATACTCCTGAGCCGGCACAACAGCTGTTATTGGGCGTCCTAGCGCATGACCTCCTTCTGTTGCATACAAAGTAGAAAAATCGGAGAAATAGTTTTAGAAATAAAAAGCAGCTTTTCAACTCCCTACTCTGCTACTCACCAACTACTAACAAGTTATTACCAACAAGAGAGAGAGAAGAGGCGGTATTCGGTAAAAATCAACAGTCCACACTGTACACTGTAAAGTTCACTCCTGAGTCCTGTGTCCTGACTCCTAACCACAGCTATCCTCAAACCGTTTTCCGTTACAATTTAGATAAATCGAATATATATACGTTTACATTCAGCTTTTATTCCATATACGGTTCTTTGTAGGCTAATAGGTGCACCTTTCGGGTCTAAAGATTTAAGTGCGTACCATTTTTACCATCTATATAAGCCCTAACATAAAACTTAGGTAGACTCTTCAGATCATATTATAACCGTTATAACGTTTTAAATTGAATAAATTTACGCTTACGCTCAACTTCGATTTCGCAGTATCCGTATCCCTATAACGTAATGAGCTTCGCAGTCCACAGTCCACACCTCAAAATTCACAGACCACAGATTCACAGAGTCACAGACCAGTTTAACCAAAATTTAGTTTTTCTCTCTCTCTTCTCTCTCCTGTGTGTGTGACTGTCTGTGTGTGTAGAACTTTGTAGACTGTGTACGCTGTAAAACTGTGACACTGTGTCAACTGTTAGCGTGTAAGGTTGGTTGTGTTAGTTGACAGTTGACACTCTTGAGTGAGTCATGAGTCATCATGAGTCATGCCTAGTTATAACTCAGGCCTACATAAATAATACATATTTACATAGGCTCTCTCTCTCGAGACCTATTTTACATAGGCACTCTCTCTCGAGACCTATGCTCATAACGATATGAGGGTACGGGATAGGAATTAAACGTGAACACACTTATTCGATTTAAAAACGTTAGAACGCTTATAATGTGATCAGAAGGGCCTACTTAAGTTCTTTTATAGGACTGGCTTGTATCGTGAATATGATATACACTTAAATATTCAGACCAGCAAGTTGCACCTATAAGCATACAAAAGACCACACATGAAATAAAAATTGAACGTAAACATAGATTTATTTGATATATATAAGTTTTAACGGAAAACGGTTTGAGGTGAGTTAGACTTTAGTCTAGACTCTATAGAGTCTCTTAAGAGTCTCTCTCTACAGGCTACTCTCTAAAGCTAGAGAGAGAGAGAGTAGAGACTAGGTCTTCGTCTACTACTAGAGTAGAGATTGGGACGAAAAGAAATTCCACCACACGAGGGTGTATTTGTTTTTAAGAAAAGAACTATGTCCTAAATAACCTAGTTCTAAACTCTAAAGTGACAGTGCCTGAGAGTTACGACGAAGCTCCACACCACAGTTGCGACTGGCCCACTCTATCTCACTCTACTCTGTAACCTCTCTCAGTGAATATATTTTTCTCTCAAAGAGAATGCGCAACAAAAACAATAAAACATCACATTTGTAGAAAAATATAATGTTTCATAAAAATTAGAATGCTCAACAAAAAACAAGTATCGGACAGACATTGTTTGTATTTTGCTCTGACTTACATCTATTATTTATGACAATAAGGAATTGTTTCCATGATGATATTTGTTTTGTATTACAAACTTTGAAATTACTTTCAATAAAACAATTGTAAAACCACAAGTCCCCAACAACGGATAAACCTGCTAAAAGCGACTGGCTGCTGTTAGTTAAGCCGCAGACCTGCCTGCACTTGCAGACTGCAGTTCTACATAAAACTTATTATAGCTCAATTCGCCATCGACGCCATGCTGCCACACTGCCAAAATTGGAATAAGAAAACGTTTTTATTTTATACATACCCAGCAACTAATATTTATATTTGTAATACACACTTTCGTTTGCATTGGACACTAACTTCAGAAACTTCTCCTCATCGATACTCCCCCCGACTCCAGGAGCGCAGATTTTATATTCCTCAGAATTCTTTACCTTGGCCCTTAGGCTTGGGCTTGGGTCTTGACTATTGGGACTTGGGACTTCGGCTTGGGACTTGGGACTTGGGACTTTGTCAGTTTGTCTTCTTGGCCCTATTGTATTGCGTTTTGAGGACGTACAGTCGTACACTCGTATAGTCAAAACATAATAAGGCCTGATTATTCGCAGTGCGTACTTTAACCTTTTTAGACTCTTCTCTATGTAGGAGGCAATATTCCGTTTTTTTGGTTTTTTTTTAAACTTATTTGATTTTTTATAACAATAAAAACAGTTCTTTTTATCAAACACTTTTGACTTGGAGTTTGTAGAATGTAGAAATATAAATAGACAGTGAATACTGGATACACTGTAGTAGAAATGTTTCAAAAAAGTTTAAAAATTATTTAGAGTTGTGCTTGTACTGTACCGAGAATTTATAAAACGACACTATTCTTTTTATATTTAATTTTTTAAAAATAAAAAAGATATGTTTCGAATCTGAATGGCACATTTTACAATAATAGTTGGTTTTCTTGCCTTTTTTAAAAACATCATACTGTTTTTATACGTTTGATTTGTCTATTTTAGAAGGCTATGATTTTTCGCTCTCTTTTTTATAATTTTTTGAATAAGTATGTAGAAATACTCCAAGTGTCTAAATATACTCTAAAGATTGAAATCTATGAGGTTAAAAAAAAAACTTTTTAAATGTATTCGTTGCCAATTTCAATTTGCCACAAAACAAAAACATGTACTGTTCTGGGCTTCTGGCTAGTAAAAATAGCTAATCAAATCCTCCTTTTAAAATTTATATTTCTATCTTGATGCGTGGTTACAGTATTTGTCAGAATCGATATCTTTTTAAAAAATATATTAATTGATTTAAACATTCAACATTTATTTTCACAATTTTCTATTGAATGTACATTCATTTATCGAATCGTAACTAATATTTAAAAACAAATCAAATTATAGTACAGTATTGAATACGAGTTTTAATTCGATTATCTAGTTGAAAATTAATTTGTTAACATCGAATAGATATCATGCTAAATTACTCTATATGTTTATACTATTTATTTTGTTTACAGATTTATTTTTTTGCTATTTTTTTTTGGTTTAAACCAAAACTGGGTTTACCAAAAAAACAATAGCTGGCACTGTTTTGAGTTTATATATAAAAAAACTAATTTACAAAAATACCTTGTTTTGTTCTTTCTTTTCGTTACTTGTTTCTCTCCTTTTTTTTCTCACACTTCATTTTTTGGGGTGGGGTTTTAAACCAGAAAACAAAGAATAAAAAAGGCTATGGGCAAATTTACTTGTGTTTATTGAGATTTTTGTTGTTTTCTAAAAATAGAAAACAAACAAACGAATACAGTTCCCACTTCGCAGCAGTTTCAAATTTCAACTTCCAGCTTCCACTTTTTTAGAAATATCCAACAACTCCAAGTTTCCAAGTTCCATCAGCTGATTTTCTTTATTTACTGTTTTTTTAGCAAACCGAGTACATAATATATTCACAACCTTTTGATAGATTCACCTAATTTTGAAACTATCAACTCATATGCCCTCATTTTAACTTTTGGAGAACTATTTGAAATATACTGAGGAAGATGCAGAGCTACAAAGCCAATTTTAATAAAATAAGTTCAATAACTATATGTTTTGTTTCTTTGAAACAAACCCACACGGAAGCTGCCACTCTTTACTTTAAAAATAAATACCAAAGTTCTGGCTGGCTTTTCAGCCTTCAGGCTTCAGGCCTTCAGCTGAATTCATTTTGTATGTAGCTTTTTATTAAAAAAACAAAACCGAATAACAAAACTAAAATTAGAATTTGGCTGTCCTGTGTCACATCACAGTTCACATATTATGTCAGAGAGACGGAGAGTCGGAAACTCGGCGCCAATAGGCTTATTTAATTTTAGAGTCTTGAGAGAGTGACGCCTTTAAAACGTAGACATGTAAAAATACTCTGTTTTATAAATTATTTTGTATTTAGATGTGTACTATTCAGAGATTTGTTTTATTTATTTACACCTGTGTAAAAAGTGTGTATCGAGCATTCGAACTTCAGGCCTTCAGCCCGGGGCAATTGAGTTATGTAATGAAGTACTGTGCCCTGTGGACTGTGGTGGTGTCACTGGTGTGGTCCAAATACTGATCCCCACTCTGAGTCTGAGACTGATAGAGAGAGAGAGATATGATTTATATCGGCGGTTTTAAGTACTTGACTCTTTGAGTCTACTCTCTGCAGCTTTCTGGTACACAGAGTTACAGACAGACCGCTGATGGCCTGAAGACTGATGAGGCTGATGTCAGTGATAAGCGTCAGGCCTACAGTGCTTGACAGACCATTTTTTAGTGACAGTCCTATTAACCTTGACTTCAGAAGTTCAACTCTTCAAAGTATTTCAATCAGAGTCAGACAATCACACCTGTAGGGGGCACGTGTGGGCACGCGGGCAATACTCTTTTAAAAAAACGTGTCGTTGAAATCTTGAAGTTTTTAAAGATTTCTGGATATGTATATAAAAGTTAAAAAAAAGCATAACCTCATTTCCTTTTTACACAAAGGAGACATGATAAAAAAAATAAGAACTATCGTCGGAGTTTTTGAGTTGTTTCATATCGGAAGGCCTCACTCAGTCAACAATTGACTCAGGTGTCAACTTCTCAAATCTCAACACGAGTGTCTGCACTCTGCAACTCTGGCCTCTGCATGCATGCACCACAGGGCACAGAGCATGCTCAGTGTGAAAAAGTGTGCAAAGTGTATGCACCTGTGCACCACATCACGTAGTACGTACACATTTTCACATAGTGTAACATTTTTATTCTTGCTTGTCCGGCTTGTAAAATACGCGTATTTTATAAATTTATTTCGATGGTGTATTTGCATACTTTCAGTGTTGATAAGAAATATTATTGTTTTATTTTAAAATAGCACTTATCAGTTACTTAGTGGAACAAAAGTTTTGGCAATTGGCTCTCAAAGGTAAACTTCTTATACTCTTGAGCCAAGTTCTCGAACGCACATTTTCTTTTTTTGTAATACAGTCGCAATCCCGCAGATGACAGATACAATTACAAAGTGAGAAATTCTGAGAATCGCTTTTTGTGTTTCATGTAATAATTCTGTACGGGTATGGATCCTTTAGAGATTCTGTACGGGAGTGGATCCTTTAGCGATTCTGTACGGGAGTGGATCCTTTAGCGATTCTGTACGGGAGTGGATCCTTTAGCGATTCTGTACGGGAGTGGATCCTTTTTTGCACCATAGTCCAAAGATAATAGCTTTTCATGCATGATAGGTATATACTTTCGAGCTGTTTGCCCACACATACGTCTTCAATTGCTAGTAAAAATCTCTTGCAGCCGCAAATTCAAGCATATACAAACTCTAAACTACGACGTAGAGTGGAATTTACTGCCTTTGATTCTCCTTTTCGTCGTATTTGCTAGCAGCATTGATTGATTGCATCGTAAAGATTGTCTGACGCCCCATGTCGCTTGCCAAACAATAATATAAAACATGTCTCCGATATGGGGACTTGAAATGAACCTATTATAGTCAAAAGTTGTGAAAAAAATCTGTCGACATAATTCTGTAGGGACTTGCTATATAAAAAACTTTAAATTGTGCTTTCAGTGATAACTAACAGGTGGTATGGTCTTGCACCATAGCCTCTCTAATAATACTAGGTGACAGGTCTATTGTATTAAATTCAACAGTAAACCCCAACATTGTACTTCGAGTCTTCGAGCCCGAGGTTTTAGATGGTTCGGTACTTCTGGAGTTCCGCTGATAAGTCAGACTGTCCGTGGTAAATAAATATAATAAATGACAGGACTGTTCCAGTTGTATTGTATAGCCTGCCGCCCTGCCTGCTAAGTGCTAACGACCAGAAGGTTACGATTGTTTATTTTCGTTTTTTTTTTCAAAACAAGAAATTTCATGTCATAGCCCTCTAAAATTAGCACATATATACACATTTATGTGTATATACATGCATAACTATCAAGTTACCAAACTATGAACCCTAACGCCAAGGCATTCGACCCTTCGGCCATGGGCTTTGGTCCAAAGGCCATTCCGTCACAAGCGAATCCATCAAGTTCAAAGACGGAACACAATGCACACCACCTACAACAACAACAATACTCCGCGCCAGGGTACAATTATCTTAACACGGCACAGTCGTACGCCAGTAACGTACCTTCGTTTCAACACGGTACACACACTAATCACCATGCTGCACATCATATCCAGTACAATGCGAACGCAAACCAACAGCCGTTCCATACAGGAGGCATGGTAACCTATCCGAAGAAACCTCTGCATACTTTTCTAACGCATAACGGAGACATAGTATCTACATACCCTGTGTCACGAACGCCTCGACATTCACGCAGGATATTCTCGATGGATGTTGAGTGTGTAGCTACTGGTACTGGACATTTAGCCAGAAGTCCATGCTCGGTGGTGGTAGTCAACTACGATCTAGAGCGTGTGCTGACATGTTATA
>LUCW03001222.1:0-10358 GCA_001586965.3 Sphaeroforma sirkka | reverse complement strand
TCATGTTCATGACGATTATTCTATCGGCACAAATCATCCTTTTGACCTCATACTACTGCTCTTAGCAGTTACGGCGCCTTCGAACTTACTTCAGCCATTATCGTGACCCCTACTCTACTCTAAAATGCTTCAGCTGTAAAGTTCAAAAATAAACCGTTTCTTAGTTATGGGAATACAATTTGGTAAGAAGGAATAAAAAGGACTGTGGCAATTTGACATGTGGGCAGGGTCCTGAACTCTTGAATTCATCACAGAGATATGCCGTCACCTCTGAGGAGAAGATAAGGAATTCATGGAAAATCCTGATGGGAAATTTATTTCCCTGTGAGTGCTGTATTAAACTTTAAATGTAAGTAGAACCTCACTCCAGTGAGTCCAGTCTCTCTCTCCCTCTCTCTCTTGCGACTAGTAGAGTTCTCTTCTTTCTCCGTCTCTCCGTCTTACTCTCACACTCACCCTACAGTGAAAAGCAGTACATAGTAAAGAGAGAGATAGCCTGAGACCCTAAGTCCTGAGTAGCCAGTGAGGTGGAGGTTATGGTGGGACCCATGACTCCAGGACTACCATAGGGTATAGGGCATAGGGCATAGGGCGTAGGGCGTAGGGCATAGGGCATACGACCATAGGACTTGCAGTTGCTTTAAAAGATAGTCGGCCAAATGAAATGATCCCTCCTGCTTCAACCCATGGAGCACGAAATGATGACCCGATTCTAGTTTTTTAGCGGAAAATGCTCAAGGAGACCTGATCTGAAATACCACCCGAACACATTTTTGATATTATTGCACCTGTTTCAAAACCTGATTCTGACTGATTTGGAAAATATTGGCCGTTTTTTCAATGTTCACCCTTCCAGTACGAATTTTGGACTTTAAGGCCAGAAATCGACATGCCCTGTCATTTATAAAATCTGTCGAACTGTCAAAATATTGATATTGATATTCCTTCAGGTCGAAAAGAATATTTGTGTGTGTGACACGCACATTAACGCTATCCTTGAGTTCAGTGCAGCAATCACAGTAGTATTGATATTTAGTTCAGTGCAGCCCAGTAGTATTGATAATCCATATGCATTTTTCTCCCGAAGTTCCGTTGCGAGTGCAACCCTATCGAGCGATATTGGGGCCGAGCCAAGTTTGAGGTGCGAGAAAAATGCGATAATGCGTGGGCAGGCCTTTAAAAACATGTCATCGAAGCTCTGAACAATGTTAAACTGGATACAATTAAACGTTTTTTGAGGGATGCCTATCGTTACATCGATTGCTATGATAGGGGTCTGACTCTGCAACTTACAGAGTTTGCGAAAAAGAAATATACTTCTCATCGACGTGTACCTGAGAAAGTATATGAAATAGTCACCGCCGAGATGGCTAATAATAAATGAGCCATTAGAAGTTCAAGTACTGTTTTACTATTTACTATACCCCGGGGACAGCTTTATTAAAACATAATCCATTCTATACGCACAGATCTCGCATTGTAACATGTTCCCTTTTCTATTTGATAGTCTTTAACTATCAAAAGTCATATTCATTATTCAATTCTGAGACATGTGGGCAGGGGCAGTGTCAATGTTGGCTACCCCAGGTCCACATATTGGCCGCCCCAGGTCCAAATATCATATATTGGCGCCCTAGGTCCATATATCATATATTGGCCGCCCCAGGTCCATATATTGGCCACTTCAAAAATGGCCGATTTTTTTTTGCAGTTTTGGCTTCGTGCAATCCGATTTTGCGGAATCAATTTTTTTTTTTGGTGTGTAATTCACATTTTTTATATAAAAAAACATTTGGCCGACTATCTTTGGCAACTGCACCGTATATGTTTAGAATAGTTTTTTTTAGAAGGCAATTATTTTAGTAGTACGCTATTTAAGAATCAAAATGGCGCTTGTTTTGATGTTTTCATATTGCTCAGTCTTTACTTCATCACTCTCTTCTTCTGTTGAGCTCTTCGCTCTCTTTCTCGAGTCTCGACTCCCTCGCTCTAGTTGTTGTGGTTGTCGGATTGTCCCAAGACCCAAGACCCAAACTTCGTTTCCAAAAAAGGTCTATAAATAGAAATTCTAATTCATATATATAGAGTGGCAGAATATTTGGAAGAAGAAGAAAAGGCTTAATTGTTTTATTATTATTATAACCCCATCCATGTATGTACGGGGGTTAATTAAGGCCGAAAATAAAAAAGAGTTCCAGATTTACTAAATCCGGATTTCTATTTTTAATCCCAATATGTTTTGACACATTTCGAAATTGAGTATTTCCTGCGAAGGCGCCAAAGGTCGTAGTACAAGCAGGCACCTATGCTTTTTTTTTTTAGTCTATTTAACACTACATCGGAATCGTTCAAAACGCGATTACTGGGTCTAAATATGCCTAAGTAGTGAAGTTTTAAAGTTGTCACTTACAAATATTGTCCAAATAATAGCGTGTATTCATCCCTATAACCGCAATACAAGCTTCAGCTGCTAAAATCGAGAAAAGATGTGTTTACGCCATGGGATGTGCCATGTCATCGTTTGGATGAGTCGCATTTCGTTGAGCACTATATATTCACCCACAAACGACCAAAAAAACTTCATTATGGCTTAATTATGATTATATAAGTATAACGAAGGTCTAAAAATGATAACTAAGCTATATAATTGAATACGCACACCATATGGACGTCATAGATGGACATTCATGCACGTAAATGGTGATTTTTTGAGTAAGTATAAGTAGCCCTCTATACCATAATAATGAGTTCTGAACTGATAATATGTACTTTTATATTTATTATATATTAGAATCCTTAGAAGGTTCAATCTGTTAATACGCAACCTGGAAATCCAAGATTTGACATGGTCGAAAAGTGCACACTGTTCATAAATATCTGTATGAACCAGTGGAGCTATCAATATTTTCAACTTAGCGCCTTCGCAAAATTATTTGGAAATGTTTCTAGAAAAAGTCTAGATAAATAAATTGGGATTCTATTCAAAACCGGATATAGTGAATTAGAATCGAATCCCCCAGTCCAAGAGACCTACGACACCCCCACTGACCCCAGTCTATGGATGGGGTAATAAAAAATTGAACACAGTCAGTAACACACAGACTCAGAGAGTCAGTCACACAGACACACACACTCTCAATATAAATATATATTTGAATACCATATTTTTTTGATTTGTAATGAAATATTTTTTATATGTAGTGTTATTTTAAAACTTCAAAAACCCCCCATTACATTTCACGTTTTTAAAATAATGTATCATTTTATGTTTGGTGCAGAACTATCCTACAGACCTCCGATTCACACTGAAAGCAGGTTACAGCCTTGCAGGTGGTATGCAAGACACTGCTGAGGCTTCATATTGTCCAGTTTCGCATTTCAGTTGAGTCATTTATAGGTGAGTGTCTCTGATGGCGACTCACAGCCAAGGAAGGGGCTCTAGCAGCGTCGCTTCGCCTCACAGTGACGAGTTCGTGGCGTCAGAAAGAAGTAGTGTATTGGCAGCGAACTATCAGGCTAGTGACAATCAGATCACAGAGGAGAACAGTATTTCACCTGTGGCACCAAGTGGCGAAGTAGGCGTACAGGTCCCACTTGAAAACATCGTTACCCCCTTTCTAAGACATAACTCTGACGGCACAGTCGCTTTCGTTGCACAAGATCCGCTCAAAACTGGAAGGGCATCCTCAAAGCCTGTGGTCACAATCAAGACGAATAGGAATGTCTATTTCGATAACGATGAGATATCGGGCGTGATTAATATTCAGTCAGATAGTGATAGGGTTTTCCCTAATACCATGGCGTTATTATTGTGTCGATACGCGGCCAAGGATCCTAATCTACCACCACGCGAGAAAGTTTGCACTTTACACTGCACTAAGTATGCTGTGGCAGGTTCGTTGTTCGTTCCCATAGGAGTCACGAAGATACCATTCTCTTTCATTACACCCGAGAATGTGCCTCCGTCTTTTGAGTCGCGTTGGGGTGATGTGCTATGGGAGATCCGGTTGGTGCATCAAGGCTCGTCGTCTCCGCTGGTCACACTTGGCAAATTTAAGTTTCGCAAGGCTTCGCTATACTATAGTCTTCCGGGGTATCATCCTACGTCACAGGCAGAAAGGTTTATGTATTTTACGGGCAAGACATTGCGTATCGAGGCTTCGCTGGCTAACGATGTCATATCTATAGGGGATGCGGTTGACGTCATAGTGAGTATGCACTACGACACAACATCTGGCAAAGCATTGCCTATCAAGAAAATTAAGGGGAGTATAATGCAGAATTTGTACGCTCGGAAAAAAGCAATAGTAATCATGAACAAAGAAATTGCTTTAGAGAATACTGTTATGGAGCCGAAGGCTTGGCTTGCGGATACAGTCACGAACGCCGATGGCGTGACGGTAGAGAAAAAGTTTTCGTTAAAACCACAAAATGTGGCTAAAGCCGGTGTCCAACGAGTTAAAAATGCCCAGGGACGTGTGACTTCCATTTTGATTGCACCATCTGCAGTCCACGACGGTGAAAGAAGCACAGTATGGCTGAAGTACGAGGTTTTGCTAAGGTTTGTCCTGGTAGGGGCGCCAGATATCATATTGAAATTACCGTATCACCAGCAGAATACGCGTGACGAGGCAGAAGCGTGCGGTATCGAAGACATTCACGAGCGGATGGTATTTCCTGAAACAGAAGAACCTCCTATATATGCGTCGCACAGACGTATGTCCGTACCCACCTATCAAAATTTGCGCAGAGGCAGCACTGACTTGGGGAACCCGAATCACATCGACGGCGTAGTAGAATTTGAGCAGCCAATGTTAGAAGTCGACGATGGGAGCTATTTATTATCGATAGACCAATTAGTCGAACAAGATAAGGAGTCTTTCAGCAAGTCTGCGGTATCACCTGCTCGGTCAATGGGTTCAATGGCCACTGGAGGCAGCACGGGACTTCATGATATGCCCACTTATGAAGAGCTGAATATAGAAGAATATTGTCAACGTTCAGCCACTTCATCGCGTACCACTTCTCGTCCTACTTCCCGTCCTACTTCGAGGCGTCCAAGTACGGCTTTTTCACCAACAAGAGAAAGGCGTCCGAGTACGTCGAGCACTCTAGCAGATACAGGAAAGCAACGACGGCCCAGCGTAGTGATGGGCATAATGGAATTGAGTGGGTTGGGGAGATCACTACCGGATGGTATGAACAGTGGATCTACTGGTAGCCTACCGAGAACTCATTCAGGACGACCAGCACCAGTCAAGCAAAGGAGTAAAAGTAGTACGTTGGTGGGTATGTTTAGACGCAGAGCTTCATCTATTGGTCGAGGTCGATCGGGTGTGGCAGCATTGGCTGCTGCAAACGAAGAAGATACTGAGTACAAGTCGCCTTATTTTCCAGATGGGCGGAAGCAAAGTGAGGCTGATGCCAGCAGAGTCGGGACGGGAGTGGATATTGGCTCAGGCTACACTAGTGGTTCACGACGTAATTTCAATATCAATGTGGATACCCCTGAGCTTGAGGACGACGTAGCCGAAGTTGATGAGGAAATATCGGCCAGCTATGGTGAAGAGGAAGCTGGTGGTGATAGGGGTGATTAATTCTAACTGATTAAAATATATTGAGATGTCTGTATATTGCTCGTGCGTCAAATTTTCCACATAGCCTTCATTTAGGTAGTTGCCTTACAAGTTTACGTTTGTCAGTTTATCGTCCGCATGAGTGATCATGACAGTATTTGCAACGCAGGCGCTACAAACGGAATCGTTTACAATTACTCTTTCACACGGAACCATGTTTCAAAAAGCAAACGTGAGATTACTTTATTACGAAGGTTTGCTGTACTGTCGAAAAGACAGTACGTGTCAGGGCATCTCCATGACAGATGATTCAATTGGACTAATTCTTGTTTAAGTTTGATCAGATGATGGCTTTCCTCCATTATTTTAGAAATCCCTACCCATATGATTCCGACCATCCGCGATGGGGTTGCTGCCGACATGAAAGACAAGTGTTGCGCTCTCAGAGTACATATCTGTTGAAGCGTCGCGCTGCCGATTTGTAAAGGACAGCTGCATATTTCATAGAAAAGCAGAGGTGCGCGACAGGTCCAAATTCGAGACTCCTGATTCCATTACATTCCAGGACATCCAAGCAAATCTCAAGTCAGCATAGCTGCGCAAATGAAATTGATTTATCCATTTAATGCACTGAAGCTGCAGAAGCTCATTGCATATATGCCTTCCACCCTAAATTATGCATATTGTGTCATAGACACGATCGCCAGTGTGTAGATTTGGTTTCCCTCAGTTATTTCTGATTGAAAAACTCAAACGAATAGACAAGAACATAAAATATCTGCCATTGCTGACAATATACCGGCTATGAAATACAAGTTAATACTTGACTAAGCCCCGTTGTCATCGGTGATATCACGCCTGATTTATACTTAAAAAATCCAGACGATATTGCGCAAGAGGGTTTATGCATCTTTTTGCCACTCAGTTCCATAGTGGGTCCATAGCAATCATACAAGGTAGAATATTACTATTTACCATGTCACGTAACAACCTATTCGCCAAGAAACTTGGGTCCCGACTCTGAGATTGTGACAAAGCCTAGTACAACTTATGGGATATTTAACGAACATGCATCAAGATATTAGCGAAATACTGTCTTCCGACTGATAAGGTCCTCCGAATGGAATGCTTGTAGATCATTTACATAATACTTACAAGATTATCTATCTATCATCCCGTCCCCGGTAGTACCTCTCGCATTCTCAATCACCGGTAACTATTGTACGATCTTACACCATATACTGTACTCTGACGCGCTACTGGGAATCTGGCTAGAATGCTTCGTTAAGTCATTAGTTACCAGTTTCTCGTTAAAGGAGGGAGCAAACTAGTCTCATCTTACGAATTCTAGACATTCATTTAAATCTTATCTATGTGCGCCGTTTGCGTCTACATGAAGAGTTGAGCTGTATTTTAGAAACACCATGAAATACTGGACCGATGTAATGTGTTAACTGAAAGCTCTTTCCATCATGAAGGAACATTCGCATAGCGGATTTGCCTAAAAAATTCTCCATTTACGAAGTACTTTTCCCCATGGATTCTTGATGTGAGCGGGAAAAATATCAAAAGTAAGCGACATAAAGAAGCAAAGCGTACGCGAAAGATAAACACTTACGATCGTCAACGGTCGAGGCGGCTTCGTCGTTCAATGTTGTCCTGATACCTTTGACAGCCAGTAGAAGAGCATGAAACTGCCTTTTTCGCATGTTTAACTTCATGTCTAGGTCGTTGCTCTCTGCATTCAGCAGGTTAATCTCTTTCTGAAGATCGTCAATATTTCTAGAAATAAAGCCACCATGCCACCATATTAAAAAATAAATTAGTCCTGATCCGACTTCGATAATGTCTCACAGTTCAATGTGCTGCACAGATATGCGAAGAGTCTAGAAAATAATTAAACACATATAAGAAGAACAGAGAAACAGTGGATTAGCATTCTGCACCAGTTGACTACTGAATATTGCCGTCTGCGTTCCAAGGTACTCATCAATGAAAGTTTGAAAGTGGTACGTGAATAGATATTGAACGCACCTATGCTACCTAGGTAGTAGAATGAGAGACAAGACTTCACGCCAAAATCGATCGTATAGAACTTCGCGCGTATCCGTTCTCGAAATTATGAGGTACGACCAGTTTATTCGTCACTACCTGTACATGGCAGAAAAACTCTCTATACAATTATAAATATATATATATATAAACATATAAACATATACAAATACATATACATATACATATGCAAATGCATATGCATATATATATATATATATATATATATATATATATATATATATGTGTGTGTGTGTGTGTGTGTGTGTGTGTGAACATATGGCCTAATATAATATATATATATATATATATATATTATAATGAAATAATACGATAATAAGAATAAAACAATAAAAATATGATAATACGATAATCTACAAACATCAATAACTGGTATATAATACCCATACAACATGAAAACAACACTGACATTCCAATACATAACTAGCATATACAAAGCCGCATGTATAATTATTGTTACATTAAACACATACATACGAATCACATTAAAAAGCCGCATACATATATTATTATTGACACATAATTATTATTACATATATATTACATACTTGTTGGTATATTATTATTATTGGCTATTATTATTGGTTATACATAATTACTACACAATTACCATGATTACATATTACATTATATTGCATTATTATTACATTACATACACATACACATACATATTATTACATTACATACATATTGACATACACATACACACGTGTTGCATACAAACATATTATTACTACACACACACATATACATATACCAGCTAGCTATAACACAAGCTATTACATCATATTGTTACATATTATTATTATTACATATTACGTGCATACAAAACATATTATTGCATACAATATTACAAACCAAACGAGATACACACATTATTGGTTATTGGCAACACACATACACAATACATATATTACATAAACATACGCACGCACAACATTAATACATATTATTGGCTATTACACACATACACACATATTATAACAACCCATATTATTATAAAGATACATTTATTACATAAGCATACATTGGCTATTACAAACGCATTACATATGCATTACATCCATTATTATTACATAATTACATGCAACCATAACAAACGCATCATCATCATCAATATTACATATTAGTGTTATTATACATATTACATTATTATTATTGGGTTATTGAGCATATATACATAATGTACACATTACATATAAGCATTATTGGTGCATACATATTGAATCCATCTCTCATTATCTTATTACCACCGAAACATTGACACACAAAGTCATAATACATATTACACAACATATACAAGCATACATATGCAAGCATACATCTCTTTATTAATTCATCAGTTAATATGTACACATATTATTACGCATCATATTATTATTATTACATACATATTAATATTATTATTGGGTTATTATTATTACGTGTCATATTATACGCACATTGCGGCTACACATACGTACGTACGTGTTATTACATTGACGCAAAGCATTGGCTACGCATATTACTACACATTACATACATCATCAATATTGACCCAACATCTCCTCATATTTCATTGCTACATCATAAAGTGCGGCAACCAGTACTGCCATCTCATATCGACCACAGCATTACCGTCATAACATCATATCCATATTCATCACGCATTTAAATCATATCATATGTATTATTAATTATTGACGACATACATACATTATTACTGTATTATTATTATTATTATTACATGCATGCATTGGCTATTACACATAATATTATTATTACACATACAATATCACATTACATACACATATCCAAGCTACACATACATTACGTGCAGGCAAAAGCACATTACATTACTATTATTATTACACAGCATACGTATTATTATATCGCCATTATTGACTACACACATATTATTACATGATATTATTAATGCCACCACCATCATTACACATATTATTGAGTTGTTATTGGCTATTACACATATTACATATTATTATTGCTTTAGCTGGCCACACATTATTACATTATTTACCGACATGTATTATTGGCCATTGGTATTGTTATCTCCCCATTAATGCAAATTGATAGAGTGTTGATCCCATATTACGGTTATTATTAGAGCGATATTGATATTATTGACAGCGTATTATTATTATTATTATTATTATTGACACACACACATATTATTATACATGGCTACGCTAATCATCATTATTATTATTATTGAAAGACGCGTTATTACATATTATTATTATTGGCCATGCATTGGCTGCCACACACATTATTAATACACACATTGTATTAAATATTGATTATTAGCCATTGGCCATTGGTCATTACACACACACACATTACACAGACATTACGACACACACACGCAATGCTAGTTGCGTACGCACACACACAATAACTTGGTGTCGCTATCAACGCACACACACACACAAACAGTAACCGGGCTAATAATATTAATTCATTAATTCCATACTAGTTACACATACAAAACAAACATATATTAATATTATTATTACATGGCTGTATTGGCTATTATTGTTGACATAATATTGCTGATGGACATTATGGTTATTGTCATTATTACATACACATTATTACACAGCCATGCACATATTGGTTATTACGATGCACATTACTAGCATATGTACGCACAATATTCACAAACGATACACACATGGCTATTATTCATCCCAAGCAACACATATTACTATT
>LUCW03001221.1:0-11789 GCA_001586965.3 Sphaeroforma sirkka | reverse complement strand
CTGCTTCTGCCAGTTTATAGCGATCTATAATAGCGGCACAATTGTGACGTCACTTAGCTTTATCGTTCGAATCTATATGAAATATTGATTGCTACTTCTATCGCTGCGAAAAAAAATTCTAAAGCCAGGAGATAATACTTCAGAACGTGAATAGCACCTATCAAAAGGCACTATATGACAGTGATACATGTATGCAATGACCTGTGCGCATGTGCCCAATATATGTAAGCATGTATGTGGTAAGAACTATCAAAAAGCTCTATTTGACATTGATGCATGAATATATTGATCTGTACGCATGTGCACAATACAAGTAAGCATGTGTGTAAACCACCTGGATAACTGTATACGCCATCCAGTATTCTTGATACGTACAATCACCCTTATGCAAGTATGTACTTAACTGTGTACTTCATGATATCATTACACTCGTCTTCACGACATCCATCCGTTCCACTTTGCACCGTGCAGACTATCTTGGATGGGATGATTACTTTATGGGCGTCGCTTTCCTCTCCGCACAGAGGTCGAAGGATCCCAATTCTCAAGGTGAGTCAATCGACCAATACATTGACATGGATGATTAACGCGTATATTACTATTAACCGCCTTGTTTGACTCTAGGCGACGTTATGTAATGGGACACGCCTAAGGTGTTCATGCACATATGCTTAGATAACAGTGCTGGTTCGGAAATATTCATATTCATGTTCATATGTCCTCTGACATTGCGGATGAGTATCCATGGATGTATGAATGGGATTGTACGCATGTGAATATGCCAAGTGTGGAGAAGTAAATTGCCATAGATCACTTCATCAGCATCTGATTCATTCAGAGAACACATACAAGCCATCGACCCTTTTTTGCCGAACCATAGATAGTCCAGTTGATAACTACATACAGTAGCTACCATGTTGTTTGTGCTCTTTTCAAGACTACAGACAATAGCTATCATGTTGTTTGTGCTTCTTCTCAAGTAAACAAGAATTGACTTGCGTCTTGCTGCTAAATGGCACTTCAGACTGGTGAAACACGCGATCACTTCAATTGTGTGTAGACGTAACAACCCAAATATATGTGGAATTTCGTCTCCAGCCGTCTCGATGCAAGGGGTTCGCGAGCGTGCTTACGAAATGTGTCTGCACAGTGCACCACTTCTCCTTCCCTTTGGCACATTATCTAGACTCTACTTACCCAATGAGATATCTAATTGTCATATAGATACGGCTATATACATCTTGTGATATAGAGATACGGCTATATACATCTTGTGATATAGATACGGCTATATATATCTTGTTATATAGATACGGCTATATATCTCTTGATATACAAATAAGGCTATATATCTCTTGGGATACAGATAGGGCTATATATATCTTGTTATATAGATACAGCTATATATCTCTTGGTATATAGACAAAGCTATATATATCCTGTGATACAGATACGGCTATATATCTCTTGTTATATAGATAAGGCTATATCTATGGCGTATCAGTGGCTTGGTATCTGCGCTTTAATCATGTATGCAATCGATCTCTCTCGCTGTTCAGTGGGCGCGTGTATAGTCAGTCCGGAGAACAAAATAGTCGGTATTGGATACAACGGAATGCCTAACGGATGCAACGACGATGAATTGTCCTGGGCTAGAACAGCCGACGATCCACTAGACACGAAGTATGTTAGTGGATCTCACATGATATTATCAATACAAATACACATATCTATTTAAGGAAGTCAGTGTATTTGTAGATTTGAAAATATTGAATGCAAACGCATGAATGCGTAGGTGTATTTCTAAAGTATTTATCTGTACACGTGTGTGTGAACATACACTCACTCACACATCACATATATATATATATATGTGCGTGTGTGTGTGTTGCACACATATATATATAGATGTGTGTGTGTGTATTTTAAAATGTGTGTATGTGTGTGTGTGTTGTGTTGGTGTGTGTGTTGGTTGTGTGCATTATTTTTTAAAGTAATATATATCTATATATATATATATGTGTGTGTGTACATGAATGTATGTATATGTATATTTATATTTAAAAACATATTTGCATATAAATACACATCACACATTACATATATATATATATATATATATATATATATATATATATGAATATATATAACATATATATATATATATATATATATATATATATATATATATATATATATATATATATATATATATATATATATATATATATATATATATATATATATATATATATATATATATATATATATATATATATATATATATATATATATACATACACACACACATCATATATATATATATATATATATATATATATATATATATTTTAAACAACCTATCTCGTAGTGTCGTTACGTATTCAACCATCACGTCCACTCCGACTATACACTGTACACCTATAGATTTTTGTATTCGACGGTGCCAACTTTCCCGAATTGAACCAGAAAAATATACCATACACAAAATCAGAACATGTGTGCCATCGGACAGTTGTGATAACCAAATAGTTCATCTCCATAGGTACCTCTATGTATACCATCGGACAGTTGTAATAACCAAATAGTTCATCTACATAGATATCCCTGTGTACCATCGGACAGTTGCAATGACCCAATAGTTTATCTCTATAGGTACCTCTATGTGTGCCATGCCGAGTTGAATGCCATTTTGAACAAAAACTCTTCCAGCGTCAAGGACTGTCGCATATACGTAGCACTCTTCCCCTGCAATGGTATGAGAGGTGTTGCTACATCTATGCTGTGGCCATAGCATACGTTGGGTCACTCTCTGCTGGTATCTCGCAGTAACTGTATACACACTCTGGCGTACGGTAGCGGGTTGTCTGTATGAGTCATGCATCTCCATCCCCCTTTCTTGTGTGTGTGGTTTGCTGTTCTGTTGTGTGGCCATCTTGTTTGGATACCCAACGTGTCTGTTGTCAGTACTAGTTATGTACATGAAGTGTAGCAGGAGCTAACGTTTTGATACCAAACGCCTATGTCATCATCAGTACTAGTTATGTGCATTAAGTGTAGCAAGAGCTAACGTTTTAATAATAATACGTGTCGATGATTACACGGCATTCGTGCTCACAATTGCTGTGCAACGTTAGATTGTACATTCATAGGTCAAATGTATACATACCATCATCACTTGTGCATGTATTTATATAACCACAGTTTCTTATTCTGTACATACGTACATGCATACATAGGTACATACATACATACGTACATACATACAAACGTACGTCCATGCATCTAATCGTACGTCATACATACATATAATATGCAACTACTGACAGAGTGTTCAGTAACTATCGTGTCACTATTACAATAGCTTATATGCATCCACTGCCAGAGTGTTCAATAACTGTCATGTCACTTAATACAATAACTCAAATACAACTACTAACAGAGTGTTCGAAGCTCATCATCCAGTCGGGCATCCGTAAAGTTCTGTACTACTGTGACAAATACTCGGAGACCACGAGTATAATCGCCTCCAAACGACTGTTAACCATGGCGGGTGTGGAGTACGAGTAAGTCTACCTGGCACTACACACATAGGCAGTACATCTATTGGTGTATATTGTAGTACTGTTGATATTCGTTTTATCCTGGTAGGTTTATCCTGGTAGTGTTATCCTTGTAGTTTTATCGTACGTATAGAAATAGCGAATCACTTGGGAGAGTTACCATCCTTGGGTGTTCCAAATGTACCTCAGTGTTATTCCAGAGCGACTACGACCTACATGTCGTATGGTGCGGATCTTTTGTGTGTGTGTATATGTAAGCATGTGCAGAAGAATGGTTGGTATTGCAGCTTCACAGTCTGTTCTTTATGTGTGCGTGTATATGTAAGCATGTGCAGAAGAATGGTTGGTATTTCAGCTTCACAGTCTGTTCTTTATGTGTGCGTGTATATGTATTGTAGCTTCGCAGTCTGTTCTTTAGCGTGTATATGTAGGTAAATGGTTGATATTGTAGCTCCACAGCGTGTTCTTTCTGTGTGCGTGTATATGTAAGTGAATGGTTGGTATTGTAGCTTCACAGTCTGTTCTTTATGTGTGCGTGTATATGTATTGTAGCTTCGCAGTCTGTTCTTTAGCGTGTACATGTAGTTGAATGGTGGTGTTGTAGCTGCACAGTGTGTTCTTTATATGTGCGTGTATATGTAGGTGAATGGTAGGTATTGTCTCTTCACAGTCTGTTAAACTCACATTAATTACACCACTGTGAGTATACATCATTAGACCACTGTCTTTTCCGGATGTCGCTTTATGGACTAGACACGTCCATGTCTGCACGCGATCGCATTATTGTCACATACTCGGGACAAGTGTACAAAGAATGTATCAGTGTCCATTTATATCTGTTTTCACATGCTCGGTAAAAGTGTACATATAATGCATCAGTATCCATGTATATCTGTTGTCACATGCTCGGTATAAGTGTACATATAATGCATCAGTATCCATTTATATCTGTTCTCACATGCTCGGTATAAGTGTACATAGAATGTATCAGTATCCATGTATATCTGTTTTCACATGCTCGGTATAAGTGTATACAGAATGTGTCAGTATGCATGTATATCTGTTTTCACGTATTCAGTATAAGTGAATATAGTATGCATCAGTATCCATGTATATCTGTTCTCACATGCTCGGTATAAGCGTACATAGAATGCATCAGTATCCACGTATGTCTGAGTCAATGGTGTACAGTGCAGATGGCATACGAAGCGAGATTAGTATGGACATGCAGTGTGTTGCCATCAGAAGTTTATGTCCTAAAATTTTCCCTAGCGGCGTATCTGCCTATATGCACTTTGGTTTTAAAAATTCTCGAACCCCGATACAAACCTTGTAAACCCTGAACCCTAAACCCTAAATCCTAAACCCCTGCCCGCACTTGTGGGATGAGTATGTATCACAACACAACACAACACGAGCTGTCGTCCTACATAGACACGTCTATACTATCGCCCAATTACTCGATCAGGTGGACCGACTCGAGGGCTTTGGCTTGCTTTGATATTGCGTATTCTTACGACTAGCCATAGCCTTCTGTTTTTTATGAAGGCTATGGACTAACCTTTCACGTCAGTCTCATTCGAGTGAGAAACAAGATGGAAACGAAGAGTTTGTTTCAATGCGTTGACGCAGTCTCGGGCTCTGCTATTCTACAAAACAGCCTCGCTCGGCAATCCGTTTGATAGTAAGAGTGTGGAGCGACATGAGCATATGTTTAGTTTAAAACGTTTTTCCTCGTCTGCCCACCCAACTCATAGGGAATATCGACCGAAGATGAATGCGATAACGATCGATTTCATGTCAATACTATAAAACGGAGATGTGCCACGACGATTTAGAGACAACGTGGTTACAACAATTAGACAATGAGGAGGTGCGATTGTCATCTTTCTGGAATATAAGCACCAAACAATTGATTGTATAAAAACATAGAACAATTAATTGAATAAAATCATAAAACAATTAATCATAAACAATTAATTGAATAAAAACATAGAACATATAGATGTGAGCAGATATCTAGCCGCGCTTATAGCAGAGTGACACGAAGATAAATTGGATTGCAAATATATATATATATATATGTATGTGTTTGTGTGGCTGTATATATATATATATATATATATATATATATATATATATATATATATATATATATATATACATATATATATATTTATATACATATACATGTAAATATATATATATATAAATATATACACACACACACATATATATATATATATATATATATATATATATATATAAATATATATATATATATATACATACACATATATATGAATCGGTACATATATATCACAAAACATATGTCACAATATACATGTATATATATATATATATATATATATATATATATATATATATATATGTGTGTGTGTGTGTGTGTGTGTTTGTGAGTGTAATATTCTAATGGTATGTATTTGAATGCTCAATCGATTATATAGGAGTATCAATGAATGTCTGAACATATATGTGTCTATAAATGTGTCCGAGTGCAAGTGTGTATGTCAGGTTTTATGAGATATCTGCATAGTACTAAAAATACACTAGTATCGCACACTATATTTGGATACATTTCACTACCGCATAGAAAAGCTCAAGACATTCCAATTTATGTGTCGTTATATGAATACACACATAACTCTTACGTATAATTCCCCAGTAGTGTGCAGATAGATTTGGCAATATAACTCTACTCGAGAGCCATGGGTGAATCCTTGATATTTTGTATGGCCCAAATATGCGGTCAAAGAACTGTGCTGCTGTTGAATTGGAGTTGAAATTCTCCTGCCAGAACTGATGCCCTTGACTCCTTGACAAGGGATGATCAGACTTTCATTGTGTATGCATTTATTTGTGCATTGATATTTTGTATATACAGATTCGGATGTCACTGTGCTCCCTTTCGTAGTTGATTGTGGTCGACAATCTTTTTCACGCCCTGGTATTAAATAAACTAAAACTATATAAATGATACACCCATCTATGTATATATATATATATATATATATATATATATATATCGTGTTTGTACATACAAGTACCCTACGGATATAAAACGGTCCACTTGCATACAATGCAGTACATGGATTGTATTCCGCGTCAATCCGCTATCAAGTGCAACCCGTACCATACAGCCGACTTTCCTTCATACGGCACCACCACTTTTGTTATCCGATCTCGTATGGCAACTGATTTACCATGACGCAGACCTTTACCACTATCACTGTTATACGACCAGCTGATGCTTCCAAGAGTCCATTATCTCCTGGGAATCGGCAGAAATCTGTACGACATTTCCTTCCGCTTGGATCTCCAGGCAATACTTCTCATTCAACTGAGTGACCGGTAGAGTCTTGAGTGTAAACTCGTCCATGTTGAGTGTTATAATCGGTTTTTTCACCACCCTCTGTGAATTGGGTACAAGTAGATAGCACCGTTGAGCTTGAGGGTATTGTGACATGCCTTTTGAACGGACTACAAGATATTCACCTACATATAGTCGCGAACTCATTTATTTGGTGTATAAAATACTATTTATACGAGTACGTTATATTAAGTACGTACACACCATATATATATATATATATATATATATATATATATATATATATATATATATATATATATATATGTATATATATATATACTTATATATATATATATCTATACATCTATACATCTATATATATATATATATATATATATATATATATATATTATACATACAAATATATGTTAAATATATGTTAAATATATATATATATATATATATGAATATAAATAATTACATATATAAACACTCACACATGTATGCATATATATATTGTTGATGTGTGTGTGTGTGTGTATATGTACATATCTAAAAAATTGATTATATTTTTATATTGATCCCCAATCTATTAAAACATATACATAATAAAACATGCATATGCATATGCATATACACAAAAAAAAATGGGCAAACATATACCATATGCATAAAAATGAAAATATGCCAATGTATATAGCATATTATAATAATTATATATATTATTATTATATATATATATATATATATATATATATTATTACATATATATATATTATATATATATATATATATATAATATATGTATATGTATATGTTGCATATTATATATATAATATATATTATTATAATAATATAATATATATATATTATATTATGCTATATATATATATATATATATTATTATATACATAATTATATATTATTATTAGCTTACATACATATTATACATGGCGCACACATCATGTGTCACAATAATATGTGCAATCATACATAACATTATATACATATATATGTTATGCCAATGGCGCCATATGTGTTACGCATATGCATATGCATATGTATATATATATATACATACATTATTACATAATATGTATTAATAATATATATATTATATATATGTTATTATATATATATTAATATATAATATTATTATAATATAATATATATATAATACATATGGAAATACAACAAAAACATATTATAATAACGATCCTGATCCACCAAAACATGCATGGGCATGGGCATGCCACACATGGGCATGGCATGTGATAAACATAAACATGATGGGCATGTGTTATCACATAGCACACATTATTGTCACATGTGTAATAATATTGTATTGTGGCATGTTGTTATTATATATATGCATGTATGCAATGTACATGTATGCATGTATATATATACATATTATACATATTAATAATATATTATGTATTAATATTATTTGGCCAATATATACATATACATATGTATGTAATAAATCATATATATAATATATTATGGTATATACATATACATATATTATTATAATATGGCTGCATTATACATTATTATTACATCATATGGTTATGTATGTATGTATGTATAATATGGTCATATACATATATATGCATATGTACAAATTATTATAATACATACAAAATAAATACATACATGTAATGCATTATATACAAATACATATTGTATATGCGTATGTATGTATGTATACATGCTACATTATGTATATATATATACATAATGTGTATATATATATGCATAACATGTACATATGTATATATGCATATATATATATGATATATAATACATATACATAATATATATATATATATACATACATATAACATATAAATATACATAAATATACATATGCATATACATATTTATATATATATATATGTATATATTATATATATATATATATATATATATATATTATATATATATATATATATATATATAGATGGATACAGATATCGATATAGATATAGATTTAGATATAGTTATATATATATATATAGATAGATATATGATATAGAGAGATATATATAGATAGATATATGATATAGAGATATATATATAGTATACAATTATTATAAATACACAGATACATATGGCTGCAAAATTGGTGTTGAATCCATATCTTACCTTGTCGTCGTCTTGCCAGACATGCAGTTTTGGACCATCGTCTTCTGTATATTCGAGAAAGTTCAATGCAAACTGCAACAGTGATAGAAGAATATATGGTGAGCACGCGACGGTTATTCGAGTATGTTATCTTGTTTCGTTATTCGGTAAATACTGGCTGATACCAAATATAAGTGTTTGCACTTCCTCATGTAGAGAATGAGTCAGAGGGTTTGATCTGCACAACTCAAGTTGAGGTTCACAGGTACGTGACGATATATATATATAATACATAATATATATATATATAACGTCTAATCAAATATGCACGGGGGTAGTATGCGTGAGTACTCCATACCGCTGCGTTGTTGACTGCAACTTTGATGGTATCTGCCTTGATCCTTCCCTGTTTTTTCTTTGGTTTAGGCGGCTCTTCCACCTGCGTGTCCTCTGTCTGTTACATCCGGGATTAGGGTTTTAGATTTTTAGAGTTTCAAAATAGACAAGAAGCAATTCAATTGAGCTACTGGTTTGAATGCACGAAACTATAATACACAGTATTCTGTCCACAGACTTCACATCTCTAAGCGATACATTAGCAAACTATTTAAACGTGCACACACATGGCGTGCGCTCGCATACTTCACATACAAACCACTCGGATCCACTGCATCAACAACGCCCTATACCTTTTTGGTGCACAAGTGCCGAACTTTCAGCGCAACTCTCACCGCGAAATCGTCCTTTCGGTCGAACTCATAGTCCAGCTTATCGGGACTCACTACGATACGAACGTCTTCGTCGACTGTGTACTTGCGCGCCACATTCAGATCTACCAGCAGCATGTCGACAATCATGTGTTGCATGCCTGTGCTTCCTTTTGCCGCAGTCTGTGCGGGAGGATGTTGTTATATGAGTGCCGATAGGGTACGTACTGCATGAGTGTATTGCTCATTTATAAAAAGGATATACTTGATATGTAGTTGGATGAAAACGGAGGGTATAGAACAATAGGCCCGAGCACGCCCTAGTGTTTATTACTCTGTTTTGTTCTGTTTTATCTTACGCCAAAAGTGGTGTAGTCTTTCACTGCAAACCACATATAACGAAAATGTGAACTGTGTGAATGCGTATCTTTGAGCAGAATGTGTGCCTAGACCGTTGAGTAGATCCCTTGCATACATCAACGTGCAACCAACATATGTGTATACAACCTTGCATGAATACCTGCATGGAGGTCTGCAGAAGGTATGTATACATATGTACGCATACAAATGGTGTCGTGGCATAAAAGCCCGGCAAACACTCAATGATACGATACACTCATGTAAAACTGATGCGATATATGCAACCGAGCTTGTACATGCACATGTACATATGAAAGCTCGTATACCAATACATACCAGCACGCCCTTCTCAAATGTGAAGATACGCAGGCGAAGTTCATCTCTGGCCATGAGTTCAGTCACTTTGAGATGGCGTTCACTAAGCACCAAACCGGTACTCATCGCTTCAACCGAGCCCTGAATGTGTTGAGATTATGATAATATAGATAATCCGTGCGTGTATGTGTATGTATTGAGAGATACTTTAATTTAATTCCTACACGTACTTAAATATATATGTATATATTTACATATGCATATTATATACACGTACACGTATTTATTGACATATACATGTACACGTACATAAATAGATATGTTTATATTTACATATACATATACATAATACATAATACAAACACATATACATATACATATACATATACATATACATATACACGTACTCGTACACGTACATTTACACGAATATATATATATATATATATATATATATACAATATATATATACAACACATACGTATGTGTATATATGTGTATATGTAAATATGATGCAGCTTCCAATTGCAGTATCCTAACGAATGTCTGTGCATAGTTCAAGTACTATGAGCCAGAATATGATCAATACACAATACGACTTGCAGTGTTTTTATGCGAATACTATGCCGTCGGTGATAGGCAAATGCATATACACGGTATACGACAAGATCTGACTGACGCCTATTTTTGGTACTGCTTCTAGTCTGCTTTCTACACCCATCCATAGGAACCAGTCCGCTCCCGGAAGTATCATTCCCATTTAACGTTTTTGTATCTATCAACACTCTACAACTCCCCCGATTTCAGAACGTCCCATGGGCTCTGCTGATGCGTTAACGCATACCTTGAGTAACAGTTTCTTGGGCGACCCATCGGTGATCTCGTAGTACATCTGGATGCTTTTGAACTTCTGGCTGTGCTTGCAGCTGTGATTGTTACATTTGCTGTGTTTTTGGGGAGCGATCCTGATTTTAGGCACGTCTTTGTCGTCGGTCATACAGTCTCTGGTTTTGGCGGCTTCGAATTTTGGCGCGGACTTATCTCGGCACATAAACTCGAGGCTTTCTACAGTGATATCAGTGCTTTCCTCAGCCTTGGGATCAGGGCTGTAGCAGCTTGAACGGTTTGCCCACGACATACCTGTGTCGACATTTATCTGCCGGGAAGACATGTATGAATATTCTTGTTAGTAAGGCGCATAGGTACACATAATAGTATATTGCATACCACCAAAGGGTTTAGGGTTTACTATCTTTACAGGCTACATTAATAATTACGTATGTGAATCATTTGTTAACTGCATTATATGAACGCTTTCGGATCAATACTATTTTTTAAATATCACGTCGTCCATGGGTTTCTAATTAAAGTGTTTGTAAC
>LUCW03001218.1:10000-14526 GCA_001586965.3 Sphaeroforma sirkka | reverse complement strand
TCTCCGACAATACATATCAAAATTATTAATTCATGTATGCACCAGTCAACGTATAAAAGTTTATTAGTATACTTCCAGAATAAATCTGAACTGTTAAATGTTCATCGTGAGGATGTGCACGGACAACAATATTAATTTGTGAAAGACGACTAGACGGCTGCATATGATGCGTTTGTACAGGAATTCGTGTCCTGGGCTGGGACGGTGCTGCTTCTGACTCCATTCACCGACTTTTTCTCATCGTCTACTATCCGCGCAGTTCGTGCAATTTCGGAAACCTCTTGGGGTAAAGCCACTTGTGACGTTGCATTATCTCTCCTAAGAGGATCTATCCCTCCACGCAAATCATAGCCGAGATACGTAATGAGCGCAATCGTTCCGAACATTTCATTCACCACGACGCACGCACCGAAAAATCCAAGGAACGCAGGAAGTAAAACGAAACTCATCTTCGTTTCTAGTGTGATCTCGCTTGGTTTTGGTGCGAGTATCAATCTGCCAACCACATAACTGACTATCAATGCAGAGCACAAGACTAGAGAGATGCGGATGTTTGATCGTGTATCAGAGAACACCGGGGTAGCTTTTGTCTTGTAGGTATACAGTAGTAGAACGACACTGGAGAAACAGCTCAAGATCGACAGAGGTAGAAGTGCCCATTTTCTGTACTTACCATTGTCAGCCAAATAGATTACTACGAAGGGGATCAGCATTATAACGCATATAAACGAGCAAAGCAATATTGTCCCCATGTAGACTCGTTGTGCATTGCGACGCACCTTGATCGAACTGGAGAATATGATGTACATGAGCCGTTGACGTGCGACTAATGCACTCAATGATACACCGATTGCTAACCATCGCACACCTATCAGTGTTATCTTCACAGCTTCAGGAACGGTAATTATCTTTAGGTAGTCGATTGTGACAAAAAATGTCAAAATAGTCAGCAAAGTTAACGACGCGCTTTGGACTGCCAGGTGTGCTGTCAGTCGACTTTTTGGGAGAGGTTCTCTTTTTTTGTATATACAATATCCAGCCGATGTGAATATTTCCAAAAGTGTAAGCAGGCAGACACCTAGCGTACCATATAAAGCCAGATTGTGGTCTTCCTGAAATAAAAAGGTACGCGAGTCGACGACGTAATAAACGACCCCAATCACTATACCATTGAAAGTAATACTACATAGAAACAGCCAGAAGGAAATCGTATTGTACTCCATTCCGGTCACACTCTGATTCTTTCGGATGTTCCTTATGGTACCAATGATACCTACGCCTTCTTCCTCACCTATCGTCGTCGGTATCCCACTCCCTTCGGTTGGCTCATCAGACCCAATTGTGCTCTCATAAATGCTTCCATTATTGCTATATATTGGCTGGACACTCTGTGCCATATCCGTTCCTTGCATCGTAATTAATCGAGCACTGCAGCGAAATTAATTATCGCATACGAACAATTTTAACGCAGTCAGTATTGTACCTCCGGCTTAGGTCAGTGTGAATGTAATTGAAAGTCTGAAACGAATCAGCAGTTATGAATTGCACGGAATGGTGTTATCGAGATTTTGTACATGGTCATAATAGTCTTGTCATTTTTTTGTTTTTCTATGATTTTTTTTTTGTTGAAATCAAAATGCAAATCCCAACAAATAATTTTTGTTTTTTGTTTTTTTGTTAAAAGAAAAACAAAACAAAACCAAAAAGGGTGTGAAGTTTTGAAGTTTGTGACCTTGAATAATGAATACTAACAATAGCCTTCTAGAATTGAAACATTATTGAGTTTGAAACGCATTCTCGTACTCTACTCTCTACTCTCGTTTTAAAAAACAAAACAGATATACAAAAAATTTAAACTCGCCTCAGAGTGAGAGGACTCCCGCAGGCCGCAGGACTTGGTATTTATGTACTTTTAAATATTTATGAAGAGAAACATTAAGTACTGGCGAAATGTTGCCATATTATAATTTCAATGCGTAGTAATACCTATCATTTTTGGAAATCCTAAAATATATACGGCGGTATGGCTTTTTTTTTAAATTGCCATATGTAGATTGTAGAATATGAAATACAACCAAAAAGAACTGAGATTGGAATATAGACTGATTTTGCATAGCCGCCTAAAATGAACAATAGCCTTCTTGTAATCTTGTTCAATTTGTAGCTTTTTTGTTCAATTTAGAAGAAGGCTATGGATTTTGCCAATCTTTCGTAAATTAGTCGTAAATCTCTCTTTTTAGAGAGCTGTATGTGGAGACGCATGTGGAAAACAATTTAAAAGTCTGTCAATAACAATTTTAGTGATATTTATGATACCGATATTGGTAATTAGGGTCCTGGGAATTTTAAAAACTGAAATATGGAGTATGTGATAAAAATTGAAAATACAGAATTAAGAATTCGTAGCATGACACATAACGTTACGTAAATATAGTCAGATAGATGATATTTTTATTTATTTGTTGAAAAACAAACAACAACAAAAAATCGCAAAAAGTGGACTCGTGGGACGTGGAGTGTGAATGGTATTTTTTTGGGGGGGGGGGGTTTTTTTAAAAATAATCCCATTGGTTGGGTTTTAGGGTTTTCTAAAAACCCTAAAACATATATAATATTTATTTCAAAATCAAATTCATACGTACAAGTTCCAACTACACGCAGTACGCACACGGCACAGCCCACACTCCACAGGCCTGAGGCTAAGGATGCACAGAGCCACAGACCCATCATCCATAGTCTAAACCCTAACTTCACAACGTATATCCTCTAGTCAATATTTATTGTTCTTTCTACATTTCTTATTCTTCTAAAACAAATTGAAGGTTTGTTTTATATTCCTTGTATACTAAATAAAATTGAGTCAAAATGAAAATAAGACTGTCAATTTATTTTTATATATGAGGGTTAGGGTCTGGTGGGACGAAAACTTTGGAAGTAGGGAGTGTCTGGAAGTTTGGACTTCGGAAGTTCGGACTTGCACTAAAATATAAAATTTATTTCGAGAAAAAACAAACCAAACATAATTTTATGTATTTACTGTACACAGTGACCATAGCCACAGTTATTAGTATGTATCAATAATTTTAGAATTTCAGACATTATTTTTACAAAATAGTTCATCAAAAGACGAGCCTATACGACACCCGTCACTATAAAAGTATTAACCTTGCAGAATCCCACCTTGGTTTTGGATATCGGCTCCGGCGTTAATAATTTTTCAGTTAGGGGTGTCGTATGGACAAAGTCGCCTTCTGTTCAATTTAGAGGCTCGTTACGCTATATAAACATATAAGGTCAACGTAAAGGCGAATATATATAATAAATAAACGATATAACATTTTGGGGGTCAAATATGGTGAATGAAATTTTGAAAAATGCAATTCCAAGATACACCTATTTCCAACGAAACGGACTACATATGACTCGAAACTCAACGATAATCACAAAACTGTCATAAATTATCACCCAGATTACTACTTACACCGCACAAATAGTATATTTTAAATAAATAAAATAAGGCAATCTTTTTTTTAAACAAAACAGATATGTAGTTATTTGTACTCACTGTATTTACAGTGTATTTCAGTAGTACTCTAAATACATATTATATTTACTTGATTCGTGTTATATTCTAAAACCCTAAAACCCTAAAACCCAAAGCCTTATGACTTGTTTAAAAAATGTACTTGATATTTGTCTATTTTTAAAAATAACTTGTGTGGCAACATTCTCTTCCTCCTCATGAACGTTTTCATATATACATTTTTATGTTTGTGTAAAAGATCAAGTATTTTCGTTCTATGAAATTTTGTTTCATTGAAAAAACAGGTCAAAAATAGACTGATTTTCATTTTAAACTATACCCTGACTACTCATGGCAACAATTTTTTTCTACTCATGGACGTTTTCATAAATGCTTTTTCGGTTTGTTTTTAAAAAGACTTTACTGTAATATTTTTAAATAAGGGTGTCCGTCCTGTTTCTGGACGTAGTTGGCGGTGTCAATCATTTCCATAACCACCCCAAAATCAAACAGGCCTATCTTTCTAAACCCTAAACTTTAAAATATCTGACCCAAAAATCTTAAGATTCCGGGACCGGCTTTTTGACCGGCTATCGATATGCCTCCAAATTTTCACGTTCAAATTTTTATTCATGGCATATTAGCCAATGAAATCCTTCATAGCCTTGAAAGTTAAAAGCGAAACAAAAGTGCGTTTCGTCAAATTCGGATAACATTTCAAGAAGTTCAAGGTTCAAACCTTCAAGGGCATTCACAAGGTATTAATAGTATGGTTTTACGGGATCTTCAAAATATTGTTAATAACATCGTACTACAACACATGTTTTAAATCACACTCTTTGCCAATTTTTACGGTTTACTACTCATCAGTCACAAAATTAATCTGAAATAGTCCCATGAAAGCCGAGCCGAGGACACGGTCATTTCTCAGGACTCTGGCAGCTGGCCCTTCTTGAATTTGAACAAAATTTCATGAACCCTTTTAGGATAAACATGCGTTATT
>LUCW03001218.1:0-5000 GCA_001586965.3 Sphaeroforma sirkka | reverse complement strand
AATAGCGGTGAATGTTGTGCAAAGTTTTAACACGGAGTTCCCCGCAGGTATAGCAGAGAAAGCCTAAACTGCAATTAGAACACCCATGGGTGTAGTGGAGCAAGTATCCGAACACGTGATTCTAGGAGAAAAATCTACTCATATTGCTGTAGCGGAGCAGGCTACAATTCAAGAGTTATCGCACTCGCTGGAGTTAGCGGGAGAAGTCCCGGAATCGAAATCTGTCAAAACGGAATCGCAGTCCATCACTGGCATTGAGGGCAGGCTCCCAAATGTTGGACCAGATGGTCTAGAACCGTCAGTTGCATCTAATGCAGATCCGGATTCAGAAACATATTCAGACTCGGACTCAAGACTCGGACTCAGACTCGGGATTCGAATGGAAAAGAGGAGAATGAGACGCCTCTTTGTACAAATGTCCTTGAATGGAGTGCAGTGGTGAGGCGGAGTGTATACATCATAGAAATGCATTTGCGCATACTCACGGAATCGGATTGAGACGCTAAGATTTGTTCTCGACTTCTCCGTGTGGATTTGTGCTTGGATGTAGTGGAATGGATTGCTCTGTTTTCGCTTGCCACCAATGTATACAACGTATTGGTAATTAATATGCGCACCTACTAGATCTGATTAACTTCTAATTTATAGCAATATTGGTAAGAGTGCCCTAGATGCATATGTCAAGGGTCATTCAAAATAAAGTAAACAAACTAGTCATCCTCTTTTAATTGAGGCGGCCAAGTTGCCCTTGAATGTCTTGTTTGCACAGGTGAGAGTATACACACTAGAACTAAGATATCAGAATCATCAATTAGTTGAGGGGAGCTGGGACATGTACATTTCTCAAGTTTTGCACTGAGGGTCGGTCGGTGAATAGTTTAGCAGAAGATAATATATATACTGTTTTTAAAAATTACAATAAGAGCTTGCTAACTCCGAGAAGACCTTTGTAATCTTAAATTGGTTGCCAATGCAGCTATATAACTTGGGAGTTTTGAGTGTTGCTCATCAGGTCATTCTTTGCGTGGACTCTGTACTGTGAGTTCATGCAAAAAACGATTATGTCAGTTAATTATCTTAGGATCCTCGTATTCCTTAGTCCATTTGATGCTGCAAGACAGTCATAGTTCGATGTATCCTATCTACTTGCGCTCATGTACTAGTGTGGCGCAATATATAGCAATAGAATCGTTAGTAGCTTGTTGATTCAACTTCTGAGAATGACTTAAGCATTCCTTACGTCGGTTCGGTTTGTTCTTAAAGGTCTGTCACAGTTCTTCCGCATACCATCTATAGTACTATCTGATATTCTGTCTAACCTCAATACAAAGCGTTCAGGCGTGAATGCAGATTTGAAATATTTGCGAGATTCGAGTATATATATGCTTGCAGGTATGTAGTGCCATATATGTTGCACACCGAAATGAAAATCAGTGATAACATGTACTTTAGTTCATATAGCAATCCGACGTGATGAGATCAGTTATTTAGACGCTAATGAAATTTAAAATTTCTATGGCATTGTGTGACACTTCTGTAATTTTACTGATTCCTAGAAATCACCCCAGTACGTCACCTGTGACGCAATCGAAAAGTTATTGTGATGAACTCATTGACCAATGGTATCTGACACGACAATCTCAACTTTGCTAATTGAGAGTAGAGTATTATCTGAAGAATAAATTGAAACAATTATCCCCAAAAAAGAAATAAGGGTCACATATGAAATTATAGTTGAGCGTAAACGCATATTTAACGGAAAACAGTGTGAGGTTAGCTATGGACTCGCCAAAGTCGTCTCGGTCTCAGTTCTACCTTTTAGTATTAGCCTCCTAAATTTTACTAGTAAATAAATATTTACACTATGTCAGTCTCTCTAGAATTCTAAATACGCCGTATTAAAAATACGCCTACGAGCCATTGAGAGTTTGAAACAAGAGAGAAAGGTTATGGTGTCGGAAAGTTAATAAATCGTTTCACGACCCTCTTTTTTTTGAAAACCCCCCCCCCTCTATCTCTTTATTTATAGGGTGGCAAATATTTAGGCTAAACCGCCGGGTATTTAAATACCCTGGTTACTCATTACTGGTGGCGACTAGGCGCCTCGCGTCTTAAGGGCCCCGACAATTGATTTCTGTTTTAATAATAAGAGGCTAAATATTTAAAAATACATGCAGATACATAAATGCATTAAAAAAAAGAGATTTGTTTGCAACAAAAAACAAAAAAAAAAAAAAAACAAACAAACGCTAATAGAATTGAGACCATTAAGTCTGACACATAAAATTGCGTTCATTAAGTCTGACGCTTTAAAAGTTGCCTCGACTTAACAGTTAACACTAAGGCTTATGCCTGCCTAAATAATACACACACACACACATATATATATATATATATATATATATATATATATATATATATATATATATATATATATATATATATATATATATATATATATATATATATATATATATATATATATATATACATACATACACACACACACACACACACACATATATATATATATATATATATATATATATATATATATATATATATATATATATATATATATATATATATATGTATATGTGTATGTGTGTGTGTGTGTGTGTGTGTGTGTGTGTGTGGATGGATATATATACACATACATTGTTGCTTGTGCATTCCCAGTGAGAATAAAATCTGTGCTCAAAAGATGTGTAGAAGCATTTAAATATCACAGATAGTCATACATCTTTAACACTGCGCCACTCAAGTTGTACAGGTACCAAAAATAGAAGCATAAACCAGTTTTTTTAGTTCAGTGGTGGAAACTTTAAAGCTTCAGACAAAATAGTCGCAATGCGTCACCGATAATGAGTCAGATTTATAGTCGTCAGTCGTCACGGATAGTGGTTGCAAATCCAAAAGTCAAACTTTAGAAGTTTATAGCTGTTTTTTTTGGGTTTTTTAAAAAAAATACAAAAAAGAACATTTCAGAAGGCTAAAAGTTTAGATATATAGAGAAAAAATAAATCGGATCTTTGTTTCCCGCTTTTGCCCTTTTGTAAAAAAAAACAAATACTCTTCCATTGACATTTATTTATTTATTTTGTATTGTTTTTAAAAAAAGCTGCCGCTTTTACTACAAGCAACTAGCTCTATTCCTTGATTCAGTCAGAAAAACGGCTTTTTTTTTCTCGAATTTATTAATTTATGGATATCCTTATTAACCCACCCACCTCAACCAGAACGACACCTAAATACGTGAGCCATGATTTTTTGATAAAGTCTTCAGCCTTTAGCCATCATGAATTTTTTAAAAAGACATGATCGTGAATCGTGAAGCCATGGACTATTGCCTATTGGCTTGTCGTGAAGTATATTTAACTTGTCAGTTGTCGTGAAGTCGTGAACGTATTATTCAAGCCGTATTGGATCATGGATGTTATTATACGTCGAGTACACAAGAAGAGAGAGAAGACTTGGGTCGTGGAGACATGGACTACATAATGGACCTCTTGGTAGTTGGTGGTGTTTTTTAATTTTATTTGTTTTGGTGCAGAGTTGAATAGCCTCTTAATATGGAACTTAGGAGTTTCTGAGAGGAGATGTGCTGAGTGTGCTCAAACAGCCTACGTGTATCTAAATATAAATAAATATAATGTTATTTTTAAAATAAATATTTCGCGCGTGTGTGATAAATATATACATGATTGTCGATTGATCAACTCTTAGCCTACTAAGTAAGACAATGAACTACTCTGCCCGAGTCCTGAGTTCCCGAGTTCCCGACTGGCTTGTTGTTAATTTGTTATGTGGGTAGTTGACTCTGTTCACTGTTGTATAAATTAATATATGCTGCTTCAGAAGTACAGCCTTTTAAATGCTTCATGCTTGTTGTGTATGACTGTATGTTGACGCCGTAGGTCGTACGATAGTTTCACTAATAGTAAATACCGTTGCCAGTCTGGCAAGGTTCTTGCAACACTAATCAATTCATACGAAGCTCTCTGCGGCCCTGCTGAACGAGTAGCAGTGCTTGATTGCTACTCACTCATGACAGTGCTCAGTGATGACTCCGAGGCATTCTGAATCTGAAATGAGCAAGCAAAAAGTTTTCTTTGGCTTTGTTTGTTTTTAAAAAACTGTATGTATGATCAGGTGATAGCCTGATAGCCGCCGATAGGTCTATCCAACTCTATCGTTTGGTTTCCATTCTAAAAATAAAACAGAATCTTTATACATATTTGTATAAATATATATTTTGAAATTATTTATGACTTTTAAACGGAGAAGTCTGAAGACAGTTAATATGTATCACCGCATATACATGTCTCAGTATTTCTTAAGCCACAGACACTTCCATATACTAACTCTGAACACTACATCATCTTGTGCACATCATGGGTACCAAATCTAGTACTCTACGTGACCCTGACGCACCCCCATTGGCTTTAGGGGAGACAGTATATATCTTGATACATCCAGGGTCATGCTCTGGTATGTCCTGTTGTAAAAACGGAAACATGAAAGTTAGATAAGGACTGTTATACATATGAACGCATATATTTGAAGTGGTTATGCTCGGGTATGCTCCGTTTCTGCACGGATACAATAATTGAAACCTGCAAATGTAAATTGCTCGTCCACACCCCCGGCCTCTCTAACCTTTGCCATGCTCCAAGAGATTGCAGTTTCTGAGCTATGTCTAGGTCCATTTTGGCTATAAATAGTGCTTCACACATAGTATACTGCTATTCTCTCCACCAGTTATCTTCACATCTAGTTTGTATGCCACTAATCGATTCCGTACATCTGTGTACAGGAATGTTCTGGAGACCAAATCCACTAAGCGGTGAAGACCCACAGATAGGAGGGGATGAGTGGCCACGTAATGGATCTGTGGTATGCCTTTTCCTTTTCATCGAATCAAACAAAAATTAACAAGGCTCTCGTTATACGTGCTAATATACATTCTCTAGCCATACATACTTTAAACTATAAATATC
>LUCW03001217.1:0-19357 GCA_001586965.3 Sphaeroforma sirkka | reverse complement strand
ATTTATTCATGTTTATATTATTACATATTATCATATCTTGTTATTATTATATATTCTTATGGGTTTAGCATACTCAAGATAGCTTCCGAGGAATGTTGATATTTTCATTGTCCACTACTGTATTCCCAGTAGCTGAGTATGGGACTAGATTCATATAAAGCTCATCAGAATGTTTGTTTCCAATTCTGCTCATGTGTATATTTATCATCTCAAGCACATTTTTCGTGTATCAGCGAAATTTAAGCATATATTATATGTATTTGTGTGTATGTTTGATTTATGTTGCGCATTCTACACAACTCACCTGTAATGATGTGTGTGTGTGCCTTCATCTTTCAGATAGGGTAGTTGTGTATCTCTTCTTTTTATTGAATAGGTAGTTCGTAAGCACCTTTTGTGTTGACTCTTTATTTGACATACAGCTTTGTGAATAGCTAACATTTTTTTATCGTATTTTTTTTTTCTTGCATCATAGAAAAATTAATTCTTGGCAACTAGTCCAGTTCTCACTATTTTTCATATTCATGTGCCTCCCAACAGACGGATAACTCCCAAGAAATGTACGTACGCGTCAAGCGTGAGAAGTCTACCATGTTCATCGGTTGCTTACCGGTAAGTGTATATTCATTCAAATAATGCAGTCAGATTTAACTTTTTATCACTGCCCATGATGGTTAGATCTTTCGACCTCCAGTCTACCATGTTCATCGGTTGCTTACCGGTAAGTGTATATTCATTCAAATAATGCAGTCAGATTTAACTTTTTATCACTGCCCATGATGGTTAGATCTTTCGACCTCCACGCTATAGTGACCGTCACCCCATATTGTTTAACTTTTGTTGCATATTGTACGCCATGTGGGGGAAAAGACTGCATAATCTGAGATCAAAGGATTTACACTGCCAATGATGTGTTTCTGCTTAGATTCATTTTTGTGAAGTGCTTGTATTGGGGTTTAAAAAAATCTTCAATTGCTACGTATCGTATGATACGTTTGACATAAGAAATTTGTTTTATCCATTCAGCGTGTATTTTGGTAGCAGATAACTATCGATATGGATACTTTTCGTTCCTCAAATAGCAATATTTACAGACGGATACAGACGGATACAATAGGCCTCATGAGTGTTCCTGGCCAGTAGCAAACTATTGCTGTAGGTATCTGTCGTTAATGACATCCCTTACATCTACAGACAGATACGATAGATTTTATCTCGGAAGATGTGGCGATGATAATGAAGAAGAATATGGGCGATTTCGTGCTGATGAAGAGTATGTAGTGTGTATCGTAGCGTAGTATTTTTGCAACCGCAAAGATTTTTGTAGAGTTTTGTGTATACAATTGTTTTCCGTCGGCTATCATCGTCGGTGCAATTTACGATCGACAGTGTAATCAGCTGTAGTTTGCTCGGGTGTACACTTGGTAGTGGCTAATCGCGCACGACCCCCAGCAGTATCGATTACCAGATCTATTAGATGTGCTGCTCTATGTGTGGATACATGTTCATGGTTGCTTGTTCTATGGATCCATGTGGTTATGTGTAAAGTACTAACCTCGAGAAATACCCACCTCTCACTGTACAGCAACGGGGAACGATCAGAAGTTCACAGTGGTTTCAGGCGCCCTAGATGGAGACAGGACCCTGGAAGAACTGGGCATCAAGCAAGATGATGTTCTTGCGTGCGTTTACAAATTAGAAGGTAGGATTCAATGTCAAAAGGGCCCCGTTCTATTTATATTACCCTGTTGGGACAGAAACTCTCGCTCGTAAATCCATTACTTCGTTTCTTTTTTTCATTTCCTTAAATTTTAAAAGTTTATTAACAAAATTTAACCGCCTGTTTGGAAACGCAGCCGATGGGCTGTGAGCAATCTGTATGTTATTATGCATATTGCGAATCGAACTATATACACATTTGTATCATTAACAACAATGCCCATTGGATATGTTTACCAGGTGTCTTTGAAGATTTCTCAAATTTAATAGTCCCGGTGTCTGTGCCGCCGAAAATGACGCCCGAGGGTGACTCTCAATATTCTCAGAAATAAAAGCTAATTATTCGTATTTTTATTGACAGCTAATATGTTCTAATTTGACCGCTCACGTTGAGTGTTCTGTGGCTAACTTCAGATGCTGTACAGACAGAAGGTCGGATGGTGCAAAAAAAAAAGCTTGTTCTAACATTGTTCAATTGTCACAAATATTGCGATATAAAATTGGCAGTACGTAACTGCAACATAGTTTCAAAGTTCGCATACCTTCGGCCATCTCGCGATGTACAGCTTCTACTAGTGTGGTGACTCTGTTTGTGAAACTGCGTGACATCCCAACATGTACAGTGTCGTTACCAGTTACCATCACGAGAGTATGCGGCCGCCAATCAATTGTTTCCTATTTCGAGCTCAGATATAATGTACCTTCGTGGACATCTCTGTTGTACATATTTAGCGATTCTGTCCAACAAGGTAGCTTAGGCAAGGTTTACGGATATCCTGAAATAACAATCACAAAAAAAAGAGGAAGTGCGAGATACTTATTGAGTCGCCCTTTCGCACGTCGATTGAATGATACATGGTAAATGAAATATACAGCAAGGTTGAGTACCGTGTATAGCACGTTGCAATACCTCATAAGCGCAAAGATGTAGTTCATGACATTACATCAGTCAGTCCATTTGGATACCCCATTAGAAACACACAAGTGGGTTGTTCCCTTGCGGGAAGAGGTGACATCAATAAGGTCGTCTACGATTCGGCTCTATTTATCAATTTATTACAGTATCTCCGATATATTTTTCTATGCGATGCTCACTGTATACGTATGCATACAGTATTTAACTTTTATGCATTTTAAAATAAATAATAATAGGCTGTTGTAAACTTGTAGACTGTCGAGTTTAGTGTACAGAATTACATGTACATATGTACAACTGTACATAAACTATAGAATATACTCTGAATTTTCTATTCTATACAGTGAGTGACTGGGGGCAGTGGAGAGTGAGTGCCAGTCTGCCAGAGATTCAGAGTGGAGACTGGTCACCGGAGTCAGTGGAGAGAGGAAAAGAGAATTTTTTTGGGCTGGTAGAACTTTTAGACATGCCAGACGTGTCGGCACGACATTTTGTCAGGCATATTGGTCGGCGTCGAATGTCGGCGACAGACCTAGTAGTGTTGACCCAGACCCGGCTGTCGCAACACCAAATGACATGTATTACGTGTCGCGGCGACATTTTAAATTTTTCAGGGGTGTACGACTGGACGTCGTTGTCGGATGCCAACCCAGGAAATTTTACGCTAATCAGTATTTAGTATTTAATCGGCTAATCGCTATGCACTACGCAAATCTCCCAACCAATTACTATCGTATAAGGTTTTTATTTTACTCCAATTAAAATGCTTTACTATTGTTTACTTTTTACACTAGTCTTTACACTTGTAGTGGTGGGGTTTACACAAGTTCCATAACATTGTTCCTGGCTTTCTGGTTTCAAACACAAGTTTGTTCAAATTTTTATTTTTAAGTTGATATTTGCCCAGTTTTTCAACTTTTCAACAATCTACACGGGAAATATCCATATACCAAAACAAACTACGTACGTGTTTTTTAAAATATGTACCTATATATAACCTGCGTAGAAGCACAGCCTGATCACATGATCAATCGTTTCTGAACGATTGGAATATCAGATAAGATTTATAATGCATATCTCAGTCACATTGCAGTACTTGCTAGCGGTGTGCCTAGCATCATCTAGTACAGTTTACGCGCAGAGCAACGATACAGCTCTACCTGCCGATTTGAATATAATAGGCGTAACAACTCCTGAAGGGGGTGTGGTAACTGGAGCCAATGTCACTACCACCAATCAAACGAAAGTGAATTCGACAGTCGTGGAGACCTTTGACCCGAACGGTATCGACCCTAATGCACCAGAAGCTTTGGAGGCTTGTCCCACGTATGCTGAATTGAACATTGAAGGCAATTGGACGTGCATGGCTGAAGCACTAGCCCACGACAGCGCCAGTGGTGTCTGGGCTAAGCTTTTGACGAACTACACGCATACCCTCAGCAACAAAGACGATTTCAACTTTATATCTGCTCGCCATCCAGCCTCGGCACCAGACGAAAGCAGGCAAGCGGTATGCGCATTTAGCAACTTTCTATCCCACCCAGAGAGACAGCGCGCCGCATGTGCTAGTGTAGAGAGTGGTGTTACAATGGAATTCGAGTTCGGGCGTGGTTGCGAGCCAAAGACATTTCGCTATACGGAAAGGTCCCCTTTCATTGCTGCTCCTGAAGGTGAAAATCAAACGCTGTCATACGCAGCAACTGCTGAATGTGTGCGATTAATTACAAAAGCCATCGTAACGGGGCAGGTCGTAGTTAATGAAACCGTCAGTGAAGTTGTTGCTGAGGTAGTTAGGCCAATGAATGCAACTGGAGCTGCGAATTCAACTGTAGCTGCCGATGGTATCGATTCCGGAATTGAAGATGTGCCGGACAGCGACACTGCCAATATTACTGACGATTCGGACACTACTACTGTTGATGGTATGGACACTACTGTTGACACTACCGTGATTGAGGAGGACAGAGTTGATGACCCTGCCACTGCACCCTTTCAGAGCTTTGGAGGCTCAGCAACAATAATCGATGTCGATGGTATTGGCACTGATGGTACGGACACTGATGATGCGGGCACTGATAGTGAACTCGAGGAAATTGTCAATACGCCCAGCACTCCTGGTCTACAATTCGTCGATAACGAGTCATAAGATCACAGATAAAACACTTCGATAGCTAACTGAAGACATTTGACCTTTAAATTTGAATAAAGTATTTCCAATAGCGTTTTCAGAATATAAAATTTTACGAATAGCAACGATAATGTAGATACAGTTCTCACTAAAAACTAGACCTTGATTTCGTATCGGCACCCCTAGTCGTTTTGACGATAGTTTTTCATTTGTTGTTGTGTCGTAACAACTTCACAAGTAGGTGAATTAGGTCATGTTGAATAAAAACTAGCAGTCTGATTCATTCACTAGCTCGCATTATAATTCATACTTCCATCTGCGTGAGAATACGCTCGTTATGGACATCACATTGTTGCCACATTTTTGTTCTCATGTACTTAATCAAAAATACTTTGCTGTACTTTACATTTTATATACATGTATCGCTGAAATGAAAATTAAATATGATGCTGCTTGTCTCTAGTGTGTACGTGAGTAAGTGAATTAACAACTCACAAACCACAAGTCACAACCCAGGAATAGGTATTTCTTTTCCGTTTGGCAAAGAATGTCAAAGTGGTTTGTACGTCAGGAAGCGATAGCAAATCTAACGATAGCGTAAATATTTAGATATCTCAAACGCACAAAAACCCTCTGGAATCGTCTCTCGGGAATGATTTGTCCTGCGGACAATCCATTTTTCAACCAGCGAACCATGCATATAATTTTTTTATAAAAACTATGTATTTTTTATATATTTATAGTAACAACACATGACATACGGTATTTATGTATATGTAAATATTTATATCTTTATTTATACGAAAGTCTACACCACAAGTCGATCTGCCATTCACTAGCGAGTACGATCGAAATCGTAAGTATGGCTGTCGGCTTAAAGAATGTCCCGTTATCCGGGACAGTGGAACTCTATCAGTGGCATCCAGGTATGATTGGGTGTCTACCGTTGAGCTATATGACTTAGAGAGGACTCGATTTTATTGGAAATTAACCTGCTTACTAGCGTACCATAGAGTGTCCCTGATGGTCAAGGCTTCTATTTCTTAATGTGTATTCGTGTTTGTTTGGCTCGAAAGTAAAAGTGAATACAACTCTCTTTGCTGGTATCCATATCATCACTCGCGAACTCAATCAGCTAGCAGTCCCCTGTGGGTCTGTTGCTGGACATCGATACTCCCCATTCAGCTCGCAGTCCCCATCCTGCTGTGCTGTTACTTACCACCATCGTTTTTTTTTATACTGTTTTTTACACTCTAACCCTCATTTTATTTGTGAGTAAAACATGAATAACCAAACAAAGTGCCGGACACACTGCCGACACTATAAATATATATATATATATATACATGTGTGTGTGTGTGTGTGTATTCATGTATTCATGTATGTATGTATGTATGTACATATGTATGTACGTACGTATGTATGTGTATATATGCATGTATATATGTATATATATATGTATATGTATGTATGTATGTATGTATGCATGTATGTATGTATGCATGTATGGATGGAGTTGGAGGGGTGTATGTATGTATATATTATGTGTTTTTTATTATATATATATATATATATATATATATATATATATATATTATAATATATATATATATATATTATATATATATATATGTATATATATATATATATATATATATATATATATATATATATATATATTATAACCATATATATATATATATATATATATTATATTATTATATATATATATATATGTTATATATATATATATATATATATATATATATATATATATATATATATATATATATATATATATATATATATGTATATATAATATATATGCATAATATATATATGTATATATATTTTTATATTTATCTGTATATATGTATATATATATATATATATATATATATATATATATATATATATATGCATACATAGACATTTACATAAGTAAATAAAGGATTTTGTCTATATATATATATATATATTATGATTATGAGACAAGTGTATTCTTTTTTAGATTTGTCGTGCATCAGCCCTCTACTTGTTTTATTCAGTATGTTCTTCTATATTTCTCTGACTGTATTCATTTTGTTCACATTGTCTCAATTTCATAGCTGGCGTTGAACATTATTTCGCAGTGCTAAGGTTCATGCTGTGAGATGGTCTGTACAATTGTGTGATAGTATACTTTTGGATTATTTTTTTGCCGATGCAGGATGATCTCTTTGGACAATCTGAATGTTATAATATATATATATATATATATATATATATATGTTTATATATACATATATATACTTCTACATATATATATATATATATATATATATATATATATATATATATATATATTCTCCTAGTCTCATATTTTCCGTCACAATGTTCCGTTTATCACCCACATCAGAATGGTATATATATATATATATTCTCATTTTTCCGTCACAATGTTCCGATTATTGCCCACATCAGAATGGTCTCTTTCTTCTATGGACTCTCACTGTGTTGTGGCACGTCTGGCGTTGGAAGTATGTGGTATCCCTTGCAAATTGCTGAGCTGTGATACTCCGTCTATGAGCCCCACCAATGCACTCCCCTTCATTAGACAAGACTATGACACTTTGTACGCTGGAGATGACATACTTCAATTTGCCGTCGATAATGTAGGTTGAATTCTAGTGTACGTTGCGTGCGTGCTGGTGGTGCTACTGGGACCTGTGGAAATGACTATACCTACACTGTGTCACGTCTATAGCGTCGATGACCTCGATGTTTTTTGGCGCGTGTGCACTCTGCATATTGCTCATTTGATTAAATGATATTACTGCAGCGTATGTCTACCTACATGGCTGGCGCTCTCCATATAACGTCTGGTATTCTCATGTGTCGAACTAAGCTGCAAGTAGTTTATTTCCATGTGTCGTAATAACCTCTGCGCTCCCTTTTCAGAATGCGAGTTGTTTGATGTACACGAAGCTAAGTCACATGTGTGGGCTTTTTTTGTGAGAATGTTTCTACAGATCTGTTAATTTCGTCTCAATTTCGCTTCACAATTCCAGAATTGTAATTGACAGCAGTGTGGAGATGCGTGTATGTCGGTACTCACGGCTCGATCGCCATAAAGTATTGCGCCCAGCTAGCTGTTTGTAACCATTTATGTATCAGTGCTCGATAGGAAATACCCCCGCTAGCCGGCACCAGCAATTTTTAATGTACTCACTGATAGTGGAGCTCCTGCCGCAAATCGTTCAATTCTTCCGCAGTCCGCATGATATTTGCTTGTGTACGCGTGAGTGTTGCTGTGCGCTTTTTAATTCTTTATCGCTTCTCCTAAGCTTTGGTTTTCTGTCTTGTGGTTGGTGATGTTGCGTGACACTTGACCCTCTCACCCAGGTGTTAAGACATCACCAACTGATCGAACTTGTCCCGAGTTATGCAGCGGGCATAACTAAACATCTGCAGTACAAATTAGTTCGCTAAAATTCCTACCTATATCAATCACGGTGTGCGAGGTGTGGTGCATCTCTTCCGTTCCGCTTGTGCGATGGTATTTTCTATAGGTTCATCGATCAAGTATATATCTACATGAGTACGTATGCATATGCCCGTATAATTATTTTGACGTGTGACGTTCGAGTATTTCGTATAGTTCAGCTCTTCATCTTTATCTGTCTGCCTCCTATTCAGGCTACTAGAGATATCGCCGTGCTCACCGAGGAGCAACAGATTGACTACAGGGCTATTCTAGCACTTATTGAGGATAGTGTCGTACCGGCAATCGTAAGTATACATAAGTTGCTTCTATTCAACTCGAAGCGACTTATTGCCCAGTGTTTATCTTTTTTTTCAGTTTTCTTTGACAGTTTTTATTATACCTTCAATTCAATTATAAAGTTGTATGTGTGGGAATCATATTTTTGCACTTGGGAACTATTCTTGATGTTCGCAACAATCGATTATAACGGAATACCAAGCACCACAACAGTACTTCACACTCATTATGCTTTAGCTACTCAATTGTCACTTCTTGATAACCTGCACACATTAGTATCACATGTTGTGGTGTGATCAGGAGAACTTTTCCGAAGCAACCTTGCCCGCCTACGAGAAGGCCTACACTTGGCCGCTGTCTCTTTATATTCCCCATAAAATGAGGACGCGTATGATCACTAACATACATGATGTGACTGGAGGTGCGTCAGCAGAGGAGGTAAGTTTTCGATGTGCATATTCTACTCGTTGTGGAGTGACACCTGTAAGTATCACTTCTTTTTGCACATTTATTCCTGGATCTTTCAGAATCTGACTCATAGACTCGGCAAAGACTCTGGCGCTTGTCGTCTCGCCTATCGGGCTGAATCACTTTTAAGTATCAATACTCCCCTGACCTATTGTTTGCAACAGATAGTAACTGCCGCAACGGATGCCTGTGGTACGATAGCGGACTATTTAGAGGACCAAAGATATCTGTTCGGTGACAAGTATGTTCATTTTTACCTGTGATGTTTTATCCTCTCCTAGTATATCATTTTCATCTGTATGTACTTACATTCATTCCTGCCATTACCCACGACCAGTGTAGTCAAATAGCATAGTGGGCGCGTGCAATGTATTCTACTTCAGTGATCGATGAAACAAGGTTCAGACATTCCCACATGATCCAGCCCAGCCTGGTCGACTATGTATACATGTACGTGTGCTAAGCAAAGATCTAGTCACATTTGTATGTCGTTCTAAGTATTCCTTTGTTTGCAAAAGCTCACCCGCCTATTCCACCCGTACACTCCCAGGCCTCACGCACTAGATGCAGTGGTATACGGGCACCTGTCCTTCATTTTGAACTGTCCGATGCGCAACGAGGCGCTTAAACTAGGTGTGCTGTCTCGGTCAGCCCTCACGCGATACCTTCGAGCATCATTGGTCAGTAGGTGACCATTCCGCTCACTACAACGCAGAAAATGCTGATTCCTCATGTATCATGAGCATGTATCATGAGCGTGGCTACGTATCACATACAGCTCCTTTAAGAATGCTTCACACTGCTGCAGAAAACTAGTTACTTGGGATGACCAGTATGCCCTAAATACTGACAGATTTGGATCTAGTGGGTATGGAAGTGCAACATAAGTCGCCCAGAAAGGATCCTAGCAAGAGCATACGAATATGAACACGTACAGGATTGTTATATATTTTTTGAAACATCAAGTCGGAGAGAGTGGATCTACATGCCTCATGTATAAATAAAATTAGATAAATTATAAATTTTATATTCTAGTGTTTCGCAGTTCATCGTGCGAGTAATCGTGCCATTCATCCCGTTAAAACTTTATTATTATAAAAAATGAATACTAGATGGCGTGCCTTGCCATGAACTCAAATTACAGTTCATTCTGTGAGGAAGACACGTTGATTATCACAACCTATATGTTATAAAACACGCTTAACGATGCACATATGGCGACAACTTTAAATCTACTCCAATTCTCAAACGACACCGCTGAGTTCTCTGCCGGTAGATTATGACCGATTTCCGCTTCAATACCAGTCGTGAATGTCTCATCAACGACGGAAAAAGACGTCGCCGCACTGGTCAGGCTGGAAATGTCAGTTTCAGGACGAAATGTAGGAAGACTCGTAATAGTGGTTGTGGGTGTTCGAGACAGAGTGGTTGTGGCATCGATAGCAGAACGGATAGGAGTTCTTGTATCCATTGTATTCATCGTACTTTCTTTCAGCTCTGTATCAGTCGAAGACTCTGTTTCAGGACTGCGTGTAGGAAGGCTCGTGCTAGAGGTTGCAGGTGATCTAGACGAAGTGATTGTCGCGTCGACAGTAGAAGTGATACTTGCTGTGCTTGTATCCATTGTATTGATCGTACTTTCTGCCTGTTTTGTACCAAAGAAGGACTCCGTATCAAGACTGCGTGTAGGAAGGCTCGTGTTAGTGGTTGCAGGTGTACTAGACGAAGTTATTTTCACGTCGACAGTAGAAGCGGTACTTGCTGTGCTTGTATCCATTGTATTGGTCGTGTTTGTGGTGGACGTCTGGAACTCCGTCGGCGTGATTGTATGCTCAGAGGAGGATGTAAAGACGGTATTTGCAAAGGTTGACGTCTTGGAGAGCGTCGAAGTGGCCAGGTCGATACTAGCTGTAGAAACCATACTTGTTGCAATGATGGTCGAAGGTTTGGAAGGGATGATTTTGAGGAAAACAATCGGATTCATCTCTACGAAAAGCCCGGTGCAAGTGCTCCGAGGGTTGAATGAGAAATATGGATCGGCACAGCTCGGCTCAGTAAAAACTTGCATATCCAACGATAGAGTCTCGGGATCCTCGAACAGTTTGTAGTAGCTTCCTGCCGAGTAAAGAAATGTTGCAAATTAATATATTATTCACGCACAGTTGATGCATTTTTGAATAGACAGCACATGTGTAATCAGTTCAAAAAAAGAGTCTCAAAAGAAATTCTTACCGTATTTCAGTGGACGGCATTTTCCATTAGGGAAATTACTGGTGTGGTAATCCTCGCAGATTTTATCTGCACATGTAAGAGAACTAGAAATACATACTTGCGGAGTCGCAAACGTAAAGGGCAACACCATGCATAAGAATACAACTTTCATCTTGATAGAATTTAATATGACTACTGGAGTGAACTCTAACGCACTTTATATACCTTTTGTACATATCCACAGATTGTACGCTCGGCGTACATTCCTCAGGGGAACCCCGACGAGACGATACACCTATATGATATTCTTTCGCAAAGTCGGTGTTTCAAGTAATATGGATGTTCGGTCGGAACTGTGCAAATGATGAGATCATTGACACTTTTGAGTCACGCATAGTTCAGAGGTGAGATGAAAAGTGACGGTTTGACATTTATTTGATAAAATTTATGCACAGCTGCGATTTTTTTGTGACTCCGAATGCGAATTCATTCGCTTCGATGGAAGTTTTCTACGACGTGTGTTGCGAAGGAAACGAAGTGCCATACCTAGTTCGCCTGCGAGCTGTCATTCGTATTCGGGTAGGTTTGAATTCACGACGGCAAGAATAATCTTTTCACGTAAAATTATCCTTACTTTTAAATGGTATGCTTGTTTAATTTAACAGTATGCATCAGGCTATATCGATTGACTTTCACATTTCCAGAGAGATGAATAAATATGGCTATAGGAATGAGCTTTAGTAGACCGCATTTGCCTATATTCGCTAGCTGTCAGCGTTGATAGTCATCTAAAAAATTTCGGTTTTTCTACCTCCCTCATCTAATTTTCATTAGGCGAACCTGAGCTATTTCCCAATGCCGCGTCTATAAGAGCATTGATATCGAACCCTTCTTGAACGCCAGGTATGTCCACAGCGCTGATATTTGACCCATTTATGTTATGTAGTAGCCCTTCAACATCGATGTTTGGCATGTCATCATCAATGACATTAGTATTAAACAGGTCTTCCAGATAAAGATCCAGCCCAGGACCAACCCCGTCACCCAATCCACTAGCAAATTCTTCTCGCAAAGCCGCTACTTCCTCAGTACAATTGTTAATCAGCGCTGTATTATTCTGCAGTTCAGTACGGAAATCGGCAAAGCCTTTATCGTCCTCGCATGGTACATTTACCTCGTCACTCACGGCGCAGAAACAAAAATCAACGAATAGGTTACACTGAGACTCGATTTCGGCAAGTGTTTCATTAATGTCACCACTGAATATCGCACCCAATAGGGATTGCAAACTATCGCGAGTCCCCACTTTCATTGGCTTGTTTGTGTCATTATTGGAAGTGTCCTCAAAAAAAGTGCCATTCACCTTTGACGTGCACACATTTAAGGCCGCTCTGCATCCGTCGCTGGTAGGATTGAAAGTGACAGTCTCTGGCAAATCTCCTAGCAGCCCTTCAAATTCAATTTTCGGCATAGTATCATCGGTGCCATTGGCATCAAACAAGTCGTATAGATCAAGATCCAGCGCAGGAATCTCAAATCCTTCACCCAATCCGTCAGCAAATTCTTTTCGTAAAACGGCAATTTCCGCAGAGCAATTGTCAATCAGCGCCGTACTATTCTGTAGTTCAGCACGAAATTCGGAAAAGCCTTCGTCGTTCTCACATGCAATATTTGCTTCGTCACTCACGGCGCAGATTGAGACGTTAACTAGCAAATTACATTGGGACTCAATTTCGGCAAGTGTTTTATTAAGGTCACCACCGAATATCGCACCCATTAGAGATTGTAAGCCACCGCCAGGTCCCATCATCGATATCATTGGCTTTTTTGTGTCATTATTGAATATGTCCTCAAACATAGTGCCATTCAGCTGTGACGAACACATATGCAAGGCGGCCTTGCATCCATCACTGGCAGGATTGAAAGCGACCGTATCTGTATACTCCTCGACTTCATCGGTCAATCCTGATTCACTGTTGATATCACATACAATAACTTGTGCAGCATCAAGCAAAGACTCGCAACCTTCAATCTTTGAGACACATTTAATATATCCACATGTATCAGTCACATCACATTCGATCATGGCAGTCTGGCATTCCATAGTAGGCACGGCTGTCATGCATTGTATTAGTGTAACGCATATAAGAACGGACGACCTTTTCCTCAACGAACACATGCTGATTGATTGTTGATCGCGAGTGTGTTTCCACTCTTATTTTCAAAATAGGTTTTTCAAGATTTATCATACAGGTGATATCTATGTAATTGCTTTTTAAAAAAATTACATAAATATTTACTGAGCTGGTATACAAGTACGATACGTCTGATTTCGCGACGTACTATTTTCAGACGACATTCGAGATCGCGACACGTAAATCCGAAATATATTTATCTTTTCTCCCCAGGACAGTCCAATTTTTGCGAATAAATGGATTTATCTGAACTTCACCAATAGAAATTATGTATTTTGGAATGAGAAAGTGATTTGCACTTTCGCAGTTTTGCACCTCACAGAGTCATAGGCTCCACCGCTCCACAACCTCACACTCATTCAGAATGGACCAGAGTAGACGACTAGACGCACTAAAAAAATCATTTATATGGGCCATCCGATATGTTGCGACCGTTTTGTCGTACTATATTCAGACGACATTTCGCGACCTCATACCAGCTCATAGTCAGAATATTTATGTTTATGCTATTTGTTGCAAGTATTCTAAAAAAAGTAAAAACCACTGAGGTTATGACCGACAAAAACAGTATTTACCACCTATTTACCGTCGGCACGCCGTCAGATCAATGATAATATTTCTTTGCAAATAAATAAATAGAAGGCTAAGGTTAGTACGGTACTACAGTCAAATATTTTATTATTATTCAAATGTGCACTAAATATGAATTTATGGTTTTTTTATAAATAAAAGAATAAAAACATTTATTTTGTTTGTTTTTGGTTTACATATCACCAGTCGCCATATAATGACGAGTCGTCACTTTTACGTCAATTTGTACTGAGTTTTCTCATTTTGTAAATAAAACCAACTTGACCCAACTCTGGTACAAAATCTCTGGCACCGAGCTGAAAACAAATTGAGTCATGATTCATATTGGATAATCAAGTCCCATTTCAGGATATTGTTTTATTTTTAGGAGTTCCTATCCTAATAGTTCAAAATTATACCTGACTATTATTAGGAAAAATAAAAAATAAAATGCCAAAACGCAAGCGTGGGGACCGTCCATTTTTGACAATTTTCAGTCTTTTTTTTCAATAAATAGTTTATTACAACCTTTTATTTTAAAAAACATTTTGTCTATATACTTTATTCCATAATATCATTGTGCTGCTTCAAGCTGCCGTTGTACCCTGGCTCGCGGAATAGCTCAAAGCATGTCTTGGGTTTACCCACCATTGCTCGCATGCACAGACGAACTTGGCAACGCGTGCACGTCTGTGCAGTGTGATTTTTTCACCCCCATACAATACATATTCTATAAGCATCTCGAGATACTATTCCATTCATCTTGGAAGCTGCTTCACCTTCGACGCCAACCAACCCCACGAGATGTTCCCCGTCATCTGTACGTATTGCATTTAGGCGTACGCCACGACAAAAAAGCTTGGCTAGTTCTATAGTTCTTCAAACTTACAACACGTTCTTTAACTTCTGCAGGACTAATCGTTATAGCCGGCTGTCCAATATTCATTCTTGACACGGTGGCTGCTCCCTGCTCCTGTATAAGCCATTACATTGCTAAAATACCATCCTGATGTCGAGCACGCGACATAAAAGCCTTACTTATTAGACTAGAGCATGCATGTTGGACGAACTTTGTCAGGGGTAATATCTTGAAGCATTTCTTCCTAAATGCTTTAAGATCCCAGGCGTCCTCCTTAATATTACTTTAAACCTGTTATATACGTGTGGCGATAAATGCATTTTTGAACAGCTGTTCAAATACACGTGTAACCAGTTTCTGTTGGAACTTCATTGCGTTATTAGAAGCACATAGCACTTCCGTGTACTGTGTGCTTTTATCCACACCTGGTTGCATCACACTATACAATTTAGCCACCCCAGATTTAATATCATTTAGGGGATAAAATAATCCGGAGGATTTGACCTTCTCATGCATAGCACGCCACACAGGTAAATGAGAAGTCACTTTTAGTCTGTCATGATCGCTATAGAAAGAAGGGCATTTGGTACCATTGTGTGCCCAGCTAAGTACACTGTTATATCTATCGAGTGCTTTGAAGTATCAATGTGTCTATTGTGATGCATGCTCGTGTTGTAGTCATTGTAGAATATGTGTTGCATGTGATACTCGTTGATAGGATGGATATCTCCTTCACCCCTTTGGTGCTGTGGATGTATGTATGAGATATGGTTGGGGTTTGGTAACCCGAGATGTCCCCTAACCATAATAGAATACCCTTGTGTATACGTGTTTGAATTAGCTGTTAGCTGTTCAATTTTTGTTTTATGTGTTGCCTTGAGAAATTTTGAGAAATTTTGAGAAATATAACCGGGTCACGTATGTTTTTGGACGGAAATTTAACGCTGAATCCATTCCGATAAACTCCGTCCGGCCTAAATGAATATTTCAGGGGGAGAATAAGGGTTAACTGACGCACGTTGAGAATAGTGACGACTCGTCATTGTTTCAAAAACCCAGATTTTTAATATAATGACGACTCGTCACTATTTGTGGGACTGGTGATATTGCTTTTGTTACAAAACAAAACAGAAAAAAACAATACAAAAAATCTGACTCTAAAAAAAAGGTCCTCATCATTTAATAAAATATATAAAAGTTGACATATTTTTTAAAAACGTTTTTATAAAACAGATTATTCTTCAGTGTTGCAACGTATTTCGGGACAATTTGACCTGTATATTGTCTCCTTTTTGAAGACCAAAAGAAATAGTGCTCCTATTAAAATGTGGGCTCGATATTAGAATATGTTGTCAGGACAAAATTAAGTTGGTATTTTTTAAATATATAAGATTAATTGTCAACAGGACAGAGTCTGCATCTCTGATTCTCTGGCTCGAATCTCTGGCTCGACTCTGGACTCTGGGACAGTCTCGGTCCTATTTAACGAAATTTAGATTCTAAGCGGCCACGAACTCATGGTACAGGTAGCAGAGCATACCTCTACCAATAGTTATTCAGACTAACGCAACTATAGGTTTGATACGATTAAAATTTATATTCGAGCTTTTCTGTTGGCTGCCATATGTCAGTGAAATAAGATGTTTCATTTGAGACTGTGAGTCATGATTCATAATACAAAGGTTGTTGACAGTTTGTCGTTTGACGTTTGTGAGTTATTGACTTATTGTTTATAGTGCCATGTACGGTGTACTCTATAAACGAGTTCAAGAGTTGTCGTACAAATGTCTTGGGACATGGAGTAAACCACTATATAGTACAAGAGTCAAAATAAGGGATTTACATACTGAATGTTTTGTAAAAATCGACAAATACAATTCCAAAGTGAGTCCAGTAACCAGTCTGCCGGAGTGAGCCGGACTGCCGAGTGCCGACTGATCGCATTCCCTGCTTTTTATTTATGATCTGAAAGAGAGTTTTTTATTTATTATTCCTGTGCTGATTGTTGAACTTTTTGTTTTTTTTACGTAAATATATGCATACAGTATGTTGTCGAGCGATGTATTTAAACTATGACCGACCGTGTAATATTTTAGAAATAAATAAATACATCCTATTTTTTTTGTTACAAAAAATATTAGCGCTGCGAAGCTAAATATCTGAATGTCTTTATACGGCACTGGTGACAATAAAATAATTAACCACCTCAGGCCCAGTTTTCTACCAGTCTCATACTTCTACTTTTTCGAGTTTAATTTGCTTAAATATAGGTGTACTAATATAATTAGCGTGATTTTAAGCACTTGTGAGTGTGTTTGTTTTCTGTCGGTTTGTTTGTATCTGTCGACTGCACTTATGTTAGGTCCTTGTCGGTCTTAAAGGCTTGACATATGTTAGCGTTAAACACATGTATATACGCGTTCTCTGTCTTAGCTATTGCCTCGGATTCGCCCATGGTGTTACAGTTGACACTATTCGTGTCTAACATACGTCGACCTCTCCTCTGAGGCCGACAGAGAACTAATACAACAAGTGCAACAAATGGGCTAAAATCACGCCAATTATATCTTTAAAGCAAAGTAAACTCGAAAAAGTATGTACGAGACTGGTAGGAAACTGGGCCTGAGCTGATTAAATTTTTACTGTCACCAGAGCCGTAAAAAGACATTCTGTTTGCTAAATTCTCTCGATAAAAACAGCCTTGACCTGGTATAAACTAGGCCTGGCTGACAATCGACAACAGAATTGTGACATTTAAATGCATGAAGAGTGACGACGTAGAGAGTTTTTTTATTAAATATTTCGTGAAAATTGAACAGGAGCCAAACTGTGATGGAAGAACTCGTATGCGCTGGATGAGCCTACAATAGGTATTTGCATTTATTTGAGACTAGAAACTGATGTACATCTAGATCAAAGATATTCATTCGTAAATTGTAAGTAACATATATACAAACTCAGATTCGATCGTAACCACATCATTAAGAGCGGGCCCTCCATGACCTGATACAGGAGCCATTTAAATGCAACTCAGGCATGTGCTCATTTAAGCATCATTACGCTCTATGCCAGGAGTAGCAATATAGCTACTGAAGTAGCACCGGCCAGAGAAGAGAATGAAATTGATGCCAAACTGCTAGTGTTCTCGTTGGCTACGGGGATGGAACCACTTAGGTTACCTGATGGCTCTCCACTCACAGCAATTGATGCGGACGACGCCGTTGTGACCGGAGGTATAAATGACGTGGTTGAAGGTCTTGATAGATATGTACTTTGTGCACTCGGTGGAGCAGGTACATAAGTTGTAGGATCGATTGCCGACACTACGTTCGTAGACTGTTCAAGATTGGTATCAAGCCATTCACTCTCAGATTTCGCAGTCGATATAGGCTTACCAATCGACTCGGTATTGTCGGCCAATTCGATATCACTTACCTGCACCGAAGAGGCCGTGACAGCGGGGTCAGATGATTCTTCAGTGGATGGTCCAGGAACGAGATCTGAAGTAGGAAAGCCAGTCACAAGCTCTGAGATAGGAAAGCTAGTGACAGTTTCTGTCACAGTAATGGTGCTGACGAAAGGCTGTGCATAGGAGCTGCTTGCCAAGCAAACCGCAAAGGAAGCTATTGCCAGTTTCATTCTTCAATGGATAGAGTGGGGTAGTCGTTGATTTTTCTACAAGTGTGAACTGTACTACAGCAACGCGATAGTTGCTGCAATTTATACAGAAATCCTTATTCTGTATGACCGTATAGAATAAGGTTGGACAGAGGGGATATGTGCAGTACGAACAGAATTAATACCCAGAATACGGCGCACACAATGAATAATGATTACACTATGCGACCTATGCCAGCTCACACCTAACGTGCAATATGTTGGGGTCATCACTAACCGGACGATGTCCATGACTCCATATTTAGCTCATGAGATGCCATTCCACGCCCTAAAATATCGGAAACAAAATATGCCTCAGGTCCCAAGGACCCAGGATGTTTTATTTGGAAGGCTATGCCCATGATATGATTTTTTTGTGTGGTTTTTTTTAAAACAAATATAAACAAAAACTATTGTTAATATAAAAATAAAATAAATACATCGAAAAGTCGAAAATATAGGCTTCTGAAAATTAGACACGAAAAAGCCCAAAAAAACATATATAGTTCCAGAATCACATTGTGAACAAAAAAATGAGTGAAATCAGAACGGACCGATCAGCCAGCCGGTCGAAACTCAAAACTCGAAAGTGGAAAACTCGAAACACATTTTGTTGCCGTGCACAAAGGTTGTCGGAACAGCGTTTACACATCGTAAAGCCTCAACTTAAGAGTTATTGTGCGGAGATTAATTGTTTACCACTATGGACGCTGCAGAACAACGCCGTTTGAGGCGAGAAGCACGTCAGGCTAAAATCTTGGCCGGCAAAGGATCTCGCATGCAGCAAGTGTCGGGAGGTATGGCCGATGCCGAAACCGATGGCGCACCGCCTGATAGCCCACAGTTGATTGAGCCAGAACAGGTATACGAG
>LUCW03001216.1:0-21732 GCA_001586965.3 Sphaeroforma sirkka | reverse complement strand
GTATACAATTTAAATTCAATGTGTATGGGTTAGGATGTTTTGTCTATTAGTACATCACCCCTTTTCTGGTCCCATGGTTGTGAGCACGCTCTTCTGGCGGGTTCCAGTTGAATTCCATCTCTGTATCTGGATAGCTATGGCATTCTTTCCTAGTTCAACACTGTATACTCACAGAGAGGGATTGTCACATCCCACATCCAAAATCTGTTATTTACAGTATGAAAAGTTCTTCGCGGAAGAGAAGAAACGGCTCGATGCGGCAGGACAGCAACTCCCAAAAGATTACTGGTTCACAAAACAGACCATTGGCAATGCCTGCGGCACTATTGGTCTCCTGCATGCACTTGGCAATAACCGCAAACGTATCAGTATAGGTATATTGTACGAACGCAATCTATGTGCGGCTTTCTATACGTGATTATTCCTTTGAATGCAAATACGTATGTATGTGGTTGTATTTGATTGAAGGTTGCGTTACTATACATCGAATTCACATGCAAAGATCATTTCATGTTGATATTGATATATAATGTATTTTGATATTCTCATGCCATTTTATATGTAGGTATGTTTATCGACAGACCATTTGTGGGTGTATAAAACAATATATTGAGTCTAAAGTTAATCCTATCCGTTGAGATGTGAGATTTGGTGTTTTACGGCAATGATGCGATTGTTCTGACATTTCTTGTCCGTATCATATGTAGACAACAGTCATAGTAGACTGTTGCATTGGTCAATTGACTAGTTGCTATTATATACTGTACGAAAATAAGTCATCGCTCGAGGCAAGCAGCCTTTGTTCTCGAAAGTTGCGGTAAGCATTTGCAATACTTCCGCCAATTCTTGAAAACACATGCCTATTGAGTGAGAGGAATCCTTGGTGTGGTTCAGCCGCGGAACCTGCAGTGCCAGTGCTATTGCTGTATGATTTACCAATACGAGACTGGAGAAACTGGGCATCCACCAGGGCAACCGTACCCCCGCTGCACTCGAATGGAATCGAACCACATCAGTATACTATCTCATAATGTTCGCATATCCCATATTCTTTTGTCTGCACATTGATGGCAAAGCACAATCACACACTTTTACATCACCACCCCACGGCATATTCAAATTGAATTTTGAAGCTGTCACTTGCATTACCATGGCAATCTTGGAGACGGTGGGTTGGGCAAGTTCAACTATGTCCAAGACACCGGTGGAGAAAGCTGTATACTGCCCAAAAACCACCAAACAATGGATCACAATATCCTTGCGTACCAATACTGATTTCTTGTGAGTCTACGTGCATCACGGGCGGTAAATTGGAAAAGTTACGAGCCATATACCCCACCAAAGATTCTCTGAAACAAATACGTATACACAGCTCACAACTTTCATATACCAATACTGAATATACTGAATTTTGTGTGTGCATGCATTGTAGACGGTGAGCTGGGCAAGTTCTTCGACTCGACAGAGTCCATGACGCCCGCAGACAAAGCTGAATTTCTCACCAAAGCAGAAGGCATCTCTGCCGCACACCATGAGAGTGCAAACGAGGGCCAAACCGCGGTGTGTACTTAGTGGGTTCTCTCGTTATGCACATGTATACACATACATATACACACAGATGTTTGATAGACATTTGCAACTCACTTGGGGGTTATTTAGTGTATGTACTGAATGATAAATTCTTCCTGGCTGTTCGAGCTGTTTGAGGACTGGTATGGGGGGCATATATGTCCTAGTGAGCATACATACGTGATTGTGTTTCTGTATATATATATATTCATATATATAAAAATATACATACACACACATATATATACATACATACATACATACATACATACATACATACATACACACATACACATACATGCATACACATATGTATACATGCATACATACATACATACATGCATACATACATACATACATACATACATACATACATACATGCATACATACATGCATACATACATACATACATACATGCATACATACATGCATACATACATTGCATACATGCACATACATACACATGCACATACATACATACACATGCATACATACATACATACATTGCATACATACATACATACATACATGCACATGCATACATACATGCATACGTGCATACATACGTACATGCATACATACATACATACATGCATGCATACATACATGCATATATATATATACATACATACATACATACATATATATATATATATATGAATATATGCATATATGCTACATATACACACACACACACACATATATATATATATATATAGATATATATATGACTGTGCTTTTGGTTTGTATGCGATATCTATATCCCTTTATACAGGACTCCGCAGTGACTTCGTGTTGTGAATGTGTAATGTAAAGTTGCTCTAGTACTATACAGTATTAATAGTTTCACAACCTCAATACATCATCTATTTACCTTTAGCCCCCGGAATTGGATGCGATTGTGCTCTTGCACTTCGTGGCGTTCGTTGAGGTTGACGGTGTGATATTAGAGCTCGATGGCCGCAAGGACTACCCTATCAACCACGGGAAGAGTTCTGATACTACGTTGTTGCAGGTAGGTGTGATTTTTGAATATCAAGTCGGTGCTGATGAACATATCTATCAATGGCATGCAATCTTTGCAAGCCCTCATGCACCCAAGGCTGGCTGAATTTTAATCTATGTATCAAGTTAACTAGGAGATATATTCCTCACGAGATGATTGTGTGATAAGTATAGTATATCATACTCACTTCGTGTTGTTGTACAGTTGCCATCACACTGTCTGACGTTCATCGTACTGTACGACGTGTCCTACTGTAGGATACCGTCAAGGTTATACAGGGCTACATGGACCGCAGCAAAGGAAATGTCAACTTCAATGTAGTGGCATTGGCCCCGAACCAATAAATGTGTTTATATTGCAGTCGAAGTAAGCTTGAAAGTCATATTGAGCTTAGGCAATCAATCGATTCATTGTGATAAGGTAGTCGCCTTGATAGTACTAAATGACCTACTGTTTCATGGCCGGATAGTGTGCTAATCCCTTTTGCGATCCATCCCAAATCCAATATTTGACCTTCTGGTCATCAACCAATACTACTTTTGTAGTCGTGCATGCGTATATGACACTATCGCCGTGAAGAAGTTTACGAAACAGGCGTTTTGAGATCTAGTTTATTTGTCTAAGTACTCTGAACTACTGTACAGTTGCCCTGAATCAATTCATCAAAGTCAATACATCGATTCGATGCATGTATATATATATATATATATATATATATATATATATATATATATATATGTATGTAATTTATGTACAGGGCTGGTAACCTTCATGATTTCAGCCCATCTAATTTGATTCGAGGGGATGACTCTGATGCCGTCCCATACCGCTCAGCTACTCATAAACCCCGCCACGGCACACACCAGAGCTAATAGTACGGACAGTGTGGTGCTCGCACTCGCTGCACTATCATTATCCCCTTCATCCATATTGGCCACAGTGCTGCCATCAGACGCGCTTATAGCCACAGGTGGTGTGGTGACCATACCTGCGCCATTGCCATCTGTGCGTGTAGGTGGGGCTGGCTCGCCATCAGCTGATGCCTGGCGGCGTCTCCTCCGCGCCGAGAAGGTCTGGTCCGTTTCGTACGTGACATCCAGCACTATTCGCACCGTCATTGTTTCGAATACTCCCAAGCCAACGTCTGCTGTGAGGCCGGCGTGCATACCTGCGCCCACAGTATGCTTAAGCAGGACTGTCTGATCTAGAGCGCAGAAGCCCAGGGTGGTACACTTACCTGTGAAGTCTTGTACTGGATCTCTGTTGATGACGAAGTCAGTACCCGGAACAACAGCCCCTGCAATGGTGAAATCGGTGGGAATAGCCACATACGGATCATCTCCCAGCTTGGTTTCAGTGGTCTGCACCTGTACATCGGTGACAGCAAGACCGCTGAAATCGACACGTGCAAATACAGTGCCCCCCCATAGCAATGATTCAATGGCGGTATCTGCGGACGGCTTGTTCTGAGTCACACCGTTATCGTCTACATATGACCAAGCTCCTTCGCCTCGGATACGGTTCTCGGGATCGACAAAGATAAAGCGGTCAATTGCAACAGCGGAGTCGATTCTGGTAACCGAAGGCTCGTTACCGTCACAGAAGTCGGCACTGTCCAAATTGAAGGTGATAGTGGTGTCGGAATCGGGAGCTGCAAGGGGGCAATCTCTCACTGGAAGAGAGTCCAAACAGTATATTGTAACCTCTTCGAGCGTATAGGCACCAGCCAGTGTGCATTGGCCGTGTAAGATCTCCACGTAGGCTGCCTTCAGACATTGGTTGTTGTTATTGTTGTACTGCCCGGCTTCACACTCTGGCGCCGTCCATAAATTCAGTCCAGTAACAGCCGTACCCCCGCCATCGGCCTCAGTACGCAGTGTGGCAGTATTTGATCCACCAGTGACAGTGAGTCCACCTTGTATCGTCTGTACTTGATATGGATGCGATAGACCGTACGTCAATTCAACGAATGAGGAGGCTTGTCCTTCTGTGATGGCTTGCAATGTAATCGCTGTCACCATTTCAAAGTTAGAATAGACTGCAATGTCCGCTACAGTAGCTTCAAATCGACTTTCGAAGAGCGCGTGTACTGCGAATACGGTAGTCACAGAACGGTCGAAATCCTCGCCACCGGCGGCAGTAGGATCAGTGTAGGTAAATTCGAGAACACTAGACATATTCCAATACTCTTTTCCGTTATAGGAAACCGCTTCTCTCGCAAAATTGCAATTATCCATGTCGACGGCCTTGATACCTACGGCAAGTTTGTCGGTACATTCGCCTGATGTACTCGTAGACAGGAACGTAAAAAAATCTGTTCCATCCACACAGTCTCCTAGTTTCACTTGTGTATATTCCCTACCATCAGAAACTGGAAATACAGCTGTCCACGTTATACTATCTGATGCACCGTATTCTAACACAGCGTCAGCAACTGTTGCTCCAATGGTGACTTCTCCGGGCATGTCTGCGACATCGTCCCATGTAGCACAGTTTTCAGGCGTAGTGTGTTGAGTTAAACAGGTCGCTCCTCCCCATGACGAATGACACATGCATAAATCGTCATTATTAACTAAATTTATACCGTTTACAGTACAGTCTGCAGTACCTTGAGCGGGATTGTACGCGACAATTACTAAGGTGGCCAATAACAAGCTCACACGATCGAGTCCTGGCATGATCGATGATTTGCGCTACGCTGCTATATTTGCAAACGTGATATATGAAAGGTAAAATACTTTGAAAGCTCCAGGTGGTTTATGCTCTTCGTGGTTTTTATTATGCTGTGAGCGACGTGTTGTTTGTACTGACGTTAATATACCGAGAGGCCTTGCGGACAAGTACTCGGATAATTTTTATAATTACATAAGAATAATCTTTCTTTATTGTGCTGGGTTGTGCGATGCGAGTGGCTAATATATCTATACTGGCGCGTTTGAGATTTTCAATTCTTTGGACCACGACAGCCACTTCTTTTACAGTATTTTTTTTTGAAACATGAAGTCTTTGAACAAAGCCTTCTGAATTTTTAAGTCATCTTCAAATCAATTCCATAATTCACTGCAGATTCATTATTGCGGCACCACACTTTATTTTAAATTTGATTGCGAGCATCTATAATGAATATATCCATAATTCCGTGTTATAACTCTATTTGGTATTCACGCAGTTGCATTCGAAAGTACATATTTACAGTTTATGAAGTTCCAGCGCCAATGCACCCAATGAGTCCTACACCTAAAACATTGGACATAGTCGCCGGTATCCGTATTCCCCTGGGAAGTCGGCCATCCACGATTGCCGTAATTACCAAATATCGGTTTATTGGGACAATTTTGCATGTCCCTCTACTCTAGAGAGAGGAAATAAAATAATATGCGTGATCGGACTATTGTCCGAAGGAAATTTTGGGGCCAAAATGGGCTAAGGATAGGACATTGGGAGTCGGGACATGGTGATTGGGACGGTGGGATTTTCATTTTTAATTTTCATCTCAGTTATCTCACTTATCTGACATTCTTTCGAGAGGCCGCAAATACTTTTTCAAAATATTCTACATAATTTGCTTGGAATTTGTCAAAGTGAAATAGAGCACAGAAAGAATTTCACCTTGAAATATATATTTAGAGAAATCTTCAACAAGAAAAATTCTAAATTCTGACTTCAATCATTCATCGGAAATCAGAACTCAATATTTGTGGCGAATCAAAATGACAATGTTTTCTATTATTTACCCGTACTTCTTGTTGTGAGTGTAGAGTGTAGAGTATAGACTGTCCCGAGAGCGGGAGCTGTTCTCTCAGAAAGTGCTCATTTCATGTGCTCAATGCTCAGTGACAGTCCGCCTCGAATCTCAGGAGCTCTCACAGCTCAGGTAAATTTAAAAATATTAGGAAATTGGAACTTGGAATTTCAACTTGTCTCTGAGTCTGACTCTGGAGTCTGGGTAAATATGTATGTTTTTAGTATTTGCAATTTAGATTATAGAAGGCGATGACGCGATGTAGTATGTTTTACAGTTTATAGTAGGTCTAGAAAAATAAAATTGAAAATTACTCTTAGAGTACATATGTACATAGAGAGGACCAGAAGTATTTGATTTTTTTAAATTGAAAAAGACAGTCATTTGTGACTTTATGTTGTTTATGTATGTATGAATGTATGAATCTATATATATATATATATATATATATATATATATATATATATATATATATATATATATATATGTATATATGTATATACATGCATATGTATATATATGTATATATATATATATATATATATATATATATATATATATATATATATATATGTATATATGTATATATGTATATATGTATTATATATACGCATATGTATGTATATGTATATATGCATATACGTATATACTATATATATGTATACATATATATATATGTATGTAATACGCATGCATATATATATATTACATGTATATACGCATATATATAATACATGCATATATGGATATATGGATATATGGATATATGGATGGATGCTACGATGTACTTGGATTATATGGATGTATGTATGCATTATACGTATATACGCATGTATATGCATATACGCATATATGTATACGCATTATATACGCATACGCACATACGCACGCATGGCATATAATGTAATACATGTATTATGATATACTATGGATATGGATATATGGATATGATGATGGATTACATACGCACGCATGTAATGTTATGCAATGCATGTATGTTGTAATACGCACATGCGCATAATATACGCATTATTGTACGCATAAAATATGTATGTACATACGTATGCATGTATATGTGTATATACGTAACGATACGCATTACATGTTGTATATATGTATAATAACGTTAATATACATTACGCATGTAATATGCATACGCATGTACATAATATGTATTGCATACGCATGTGCATACGCATGCGCATACATATACGCATATATGTAATATGATATGTTATGCACATACGTTATTACGTACGTACGCATGTATTACGTATATGCATGTATTACGTGCATTGCCATGTAAATGTACATGGAATGTATATATTACATTATTATTATTATATAATATACATGCATATATATTGCATATTGTACATGTGCATATATGTAATAATATTATTATTATTATATATATTATTATATATTATTATTATATTATATATATATATATATATATATATTATATATATATGTTATATATATATATATATATATATATATATATATATATATATATATGCATACATACATCACATCATATCATTGACATATTAATATATATATATATATATATATATATATATATATATATATATATATATATATATATATATATATTGTTTTGTTTAAAAAAAAAGAATAAATTTATATAAAATAAACAATTTTATTTGTGTATTTAATTGAGTTTACCTTTATTTTTAAAAAGTTAATACAATAAACAACAACAAATACACATAAATACAAAAACATAAAAAAAAGGGTTATTGGCATTGGTGGGGCCCTGGGTCTGGGATTTTAGGGCCTGGGCCCTGGGACGTGTGGAGTTAGGGTTTTAGGGAGTTAGGGAGTTAGGGTTTTAGGGAGTTAGGGAGTTAGGGTCAGTACCCTCAGGGGTAGAGGGGGTTGGGGATGAGAGACGGGACTCGAGCGAGAGTCGGGAGACTCGGGACTGACCTGTGCTGAGACTTTGAGAGTGGTAGCTTTTGGGCGTTGAGACAAGTCGCTGGCCGCTGTCGTAAATAATTTTCATTTGATTTTTTGTTTTTTTTAAATATTGTTTCGTTTTTGATTTTTTATTCTGTTTTTGTTCAAAAGACAAAAACAAAGAAAAATAACTACATAGATACATACGTAAATACTAAATTTACGTACTTATATAGGTCGAATATCTTTATACGGCACTGGCGACAATAAAAGTAATAATCACCTCAGGCCCAGTTTCCTACACTAAATGTTAGATATTGTAGCGCGAATACAACCCATTTGTTGCACTTATGTTAGGTCCTTGTCGGTCTTAAGGCTTTAACATATGTTAGCAGTTAGACACATGTATATAGGCGTCCTCTGTCTTAGCTATTGACTATTCGTGTCTAACATACGTCGACCTCTCCTCTGAGGCCGACAAAGAACTAATAGAACAAGTGCAATAAATGGGCTAAAATCACTCTGATTACATCCTAAAGCGAAGTAAACTCGAAAAAGTATGAGACTGGTAGAAAACTGGGCCTGTAGTGGTAAATAATTTCATTGTCACCAGTGCCGTATAAAGCACGGCCCTCTGGATTTGGGTCTCTGCTAAATCTTCGATTTCCCTTGATTTCCGTTCGAGACCCTATCTAGAGGGCCATCCATAAAGACATTCCTAAAATCAAACAGCAGGCTAAATATGCGTATGTAATTTTTTAAAATATGCAAAATAAATAAATTCTATAGCCTTCCGTGTTCTTTTTTCAGAAGGCCATGAAATATCATGCATTTTCGGTCTGTACTTCACTACCTTTTTTATAAAACAAAAAAAACAAAACAAAATATGCAATATTTAAATATACTGCTGCAAGTGCAGCCTGCAGGTGAATTTTAGGAGGCTATGCTGAATGCTCATCACCTTTATCGAATACTATGCCGCAGGCCTGAAGTTAAAACCTACTGGCTAATATACGCGGTAAAATGGTTATATACATGTATTTCCTAAAACATAGAACTTGGCTATAGTTTTCGTTATCTCCACTGTTCGAAGCTTCTCCTATTGAGCGTCAAGCCAGATGCCGGTTTTCTATCGTCTAGAAAGGATATGTGTAGTTGGTAGCGCACATCTATATCGCTGGTAATATTAATTCATTGTATTTATAGTTTCAGAAGTGAGTGCTAAATAAAATGAAGGTTGTATTCTAGAAGAAAAAAAGATATGATTAACTTGGCTGTACAATGTGTTGCATTCCAAGGTGTGCCGGTGATTTCAAAAAAACATATATTAACATATCTGTCTATATAGGGTATAAGACTGGGTTGCATCTGGATCGCAAAAGGCCAAGTTTATTAGGTATGCCACATCAATGCATCAAACTATTGTCTGATAAACACAAATCGATCGTTCTGGACAATGAGATATCAAGGCGAATCGCTTGTATCAGCTTTGCTATTTAAACGATTCACTGTGATATTCTGGCACCTCGTGTACTTGGAGTTCAACAACACCAACTGCGGTGGCATTTAAGAGACATCGCTGCGATGTATTAGCATGCACAGTATGCAGTGCGTTACAACCAGAGCCGTGTGGCAGCAGCCTCGATTTGTCTTGTTTGTAAGAGATCGAGAATGCCCGGTAAAAATCCAGCCTAAACGGATAAGGCGTATTTTTATGGTGGCAACTGTTCACAACAAACATATCGGAAGACACTAACTCTCGAACACGGCTACCGATTGTCAGCCTGAACATTTCTTGTCATCGCTTTCTGTGACATGGCCAAGATGATCTGTGGTGATCAGCTACCCTATTGTATTCGCGGTCATACAGTGAGGTTAAGTACTTGCCAAATAGACGGTCCGTGTACGTGTCTACAGCCGGCCTGCAAATAAAGTGTGACGCGCCTGTTTACCATCCTGTTTACGAGATACCAACTGGCTTAGCGTAGACATCTTGAAATGATATCTTCCGGGAGCATTTGAAAGTTAGAAATTCGCTTCTCACGAACTGCTTATCAGTGAGGCGCCACAAGCTGCAACTGCTCTCCTCCAAGAGCTGAAGGACTTCAAGTCTACCGAATAGCCATACAACCGGAACATAGCCGTGTTGAGGAAAGTCTCCAGTTCAGTCCCAGAGTCGCACAAGTGTCTGACCGCGGACGCCTGGAGTTTGTGTGAGAACTGTGCATTCCTTCTTACGGACCCCCAGCGCAGTATGCTACGGTGTGTGTACACATATGGGACCACTGTGACTTTGATGAGGATTCATCACTTTGCTGGACTGTGGCACGGCTCAGAGACTTTAGTGAAGGTTCGGAAGTATATTCATTTGATAGAGATCGGGTCTGTCAATACAATCACTATGTATATCCTGAGAGCTCGGAGGTTCTTCTGCCAAGCGCCTAACGGATTCTACAGCATTTGCAGTGCTGTGGAGGGTTCTTGACTTTACGAATAGAGTTCAAAGCTCCTCTTGCGAATCACCGAATAAGCTTGGTGGCGGAGGTGGTGGTTTGGCTGGCGATAATCTGAGGCATCGGTTGATGATGAAGGTCAATATCAAAGCATATTCCACAGGAGCGCAAGGGTAGAGAATGTATGATAACCAACACAAATAGAAAGACACCTGCAGTTCAGTTTGCGTTGAACCTGTTATAACCAGTACAACTCAGTAAATATAAAGACACACACAATAGACACAGGAATGGATGAATATGACGGGAACAACCAGTACTACAAAAGGTAAAAAGACACAGAAAGTACAGGTGGAACTAAAGTAGCTTAGAAATTCTGGTAGACTATGGACGGACTATAGACACACAAACAATATACACGGAGGTCAGGTGCATGGAATGGTACTAGCCAGTACAGCCAAGTATGGACAAATACTGAGCCAATACATCTTAGTATAGCGACAAACAAACAGGCTACAAAGAATTGCGATGGGGCAGAGTGGTGACAACCGGAAGAAGTAAGTATCAAACACACAGAATGGTCACCCAGAGTATAGATTGATTGCAAGCTACAACTAGCAGCGCAGCTGAGCGTAAAATCACAGACGGTACACACTGAGTGCACAGGAAATCGACAGACACGCAGACTGCAAGGACTTTCCTCGAAGTTTGTCGATCCGAATCATGTGTGGCTCAATTAACCAGTCCCATAGAAATCGTATGCGGCACCTTCACAACGAACGGGGTAACGACCAACTCGCATAATACGTATGTAGCTATTCAAAGAGTATACCAGCATGTACACGAAACGCAACATCGGTTCTCTATAAAGTATGGTCACTCGAGAGTGCCATAATTATCGGACTGGTACATCACCGCATATACATGAAGTCTTGAGCACTTGCACACATCATTGTGGCAGTAAACAATTAAAGAGGACTTACTTTGGCTTCTGATTGACCGGGGGGGTGGTTACAGGGTGCCTCCGCTTCAACCTGAACACAGCCAGCGAATGTTTTGGGCGTTCCATAATATTTTAGTTAACGTTGATTGGTTTGAAAATGTTCAAATAAGGTGCGCAATCTATATAGTGGTACTGAAGTAGGGTATGGTGGCCTACTTTTTAAGTACTTGGTCAACGACCGACTGCGACAGCACGAATGGCACGAGGTATTTTGATCGCAAATTGATGTGAGTATTATCCCACGTATGTACATTACTGTCGGTATAAGAATACGGAGACCAGTATCACCGAGAGAAGTCCATAGCTGCGATAAATGAACCCAGAAAACAATTCACAACATACATAAACAAGCACACTGGCAGAAGTGATTTAGGAGCAAGACGGATACAGACGAGCTAATTATTATTGAAAAGGTTACAGGTATATTGTGGTGATTGCATGCTTCTTCACAGGTTACGCATAAAAGGATGAACGAAAAGTGTAGGCAGAGACGTACGGTACTACGTCCATAACAGCGAAAAGCACATTGCTGCGTAAACAAAACCTAATTCTCGCAAATGTGCCGAAAAGGGCGTCAAGACGATCCAAAGAACTACCGTACACAAAAGTGAGACACATGCGTACGATTCAATGCTCCATGTGATATCGAGTACCACTATACACAGCTACACGACAGCACACAAGCACGATCACATGATAATGATGTACTCAAGAATATGCATGCATACACACAAACCAACTGCATGTATGTAGATACAATGTCATATATACATATATACACACATATATACATACACACACACACACACACACACACACACACACACACACATATATATATATATATAGTAGCAGATGTGTATCACTGCAATCATATGTAGATTCAAAGCACACTTACCCTTTCCCTGCTCGCATCCTCGGCGCCGCCGCCATCTGGCTCTGTGACTGCGACCGTGCCATCGCCATACTCTGCGGTTCGTTTGTAAATCGTTTTGTGAAGAGACTGACGTCCATATCTGGTCCACCAATGGCCAATTGGGTGGCGTCGACGGACTGCGATAGTATGGCTGTGGAGGTATGGGTGAATAAATAGCTGTGAGATATATGAGATGGATATTGGGTGTACGACTGTGAACATATGGGCCAATGCGAGTAGAGCTACGGGTGGACAATATGCCGTAGTCAAGCTTCATTAACTGTACAAATAAAACTACGAACGCTGGAAAAAGCAACATACACGCTGGATAGTTCGGTACGGACTGGGCTGTTGCGACGCGTTGTTTCTCTTGTTTGAGGAGTTCCTCCAACTCCGCGATGCGATCTGATTTATTGTCCAATACCTCTGCGAACTGTCGTATGTGTCACACTGTTAGATATCAACGACACGGGTGTCTCCGATGTAGCCACCACAATCAGACTACAAATCTAAAAATAGATTGCAGGCCGCTGCGAACTTGCGAACTGTCATATGTGTCACACTGTCAGATTTTAACGGCACGGGTGCCTCCGATGTAGCCACCACAGTCAGCCTACATATCTAAATATAGATTGCAGGCCGCTACGACTGGAAAGTAGAAGCAACGGCCACTGCAGGACTTGAATGAACAAACTGTAATATTATCTACATTAACTCTTAAAGCGAATCTAGCACTTCTGTAAACCCAAACAGCTTCCATATCCCGCTATAAGGAAAGCCTTGTATACCGGTATGACTTGTCTCACATACCGCTACTAGCAGGTCGTTCTTATAGGCCACGTGCTCAGCAGTCAGCTTAGTCACATCGGCATACGCAGTGCTGAGAATGTCCTTCTGCCTCACGACTATGCGCGATTCTTCTGCAAGTAGCGTCTGTGTTGATAGGCCAGAATATCGACGATTATATAACTTCCATACATACATACATACATTTAAATACACACACACGCACACACACACACATATATATATACATACACACATATACATATATACATGCATTTATATGTATATATATATATATATATATATATATATACGCAAAGCATCAGCTATACAACTTCATCCGATTGGAATAGGAATAGGTATAGATCATAAATCGGTGTACAGGGGCAGCCCCTGGCCACTGCATGGCCATGCGGTGCAGTACATCCACTGAAAGATTTGACTAAATATAGTACTGTCCCACAGATGCAGGTTTTCTGTACTGCAAGAAACCAAGTACGATAAGCTTTCCGCAGTACAGGACAGATTTATCATCCACTAGGTGTACATGCACACACACACACAGTACTTGTACATTATCACATGTACCTCCAAATCAAGGCCAGTATTCACATTGCAACCACACACACTCCTCAACACACCAGCAGTATGTGTACACACGTACGCACGCAGTACCTATACATCACGGTAGTTACCTACAAACGAAAACAGGTGTTTACAATATATACACACACACACACACACACACACACACACATACACACACGCACACACACACACACCCACCCACCCACCCACACACACATACACACACACACCTCGCATCGCTTGCGGTCGAATATCATGGTCTGCATAATCTGGTGCCACACGGACGAGTCCGTCTCAGGGGCGAGTTTAAAGACGGCCATTTTGAGCTGGTGGATGCGCAAGGAACAGGAAGTGAGTGATTCTACGATGACAAAGACCTGGTGATATATACTGTAATACACACAGAGCGGCTTAAATATAAAGTGCTATGTAGTATGGGCATAGTGCTATATAGTATATTGTACGCAAAGTATATAGTATATGGAACACAAAACAATTCAACTGCATAGCGTTATAAGCTCTACTATACACAACGCAACTTCATTCAAGCTCATGGCGAGTTTGATCGAAGGAATGGGTATGTGCACGAGTACCGTATGTAGACTATTGCAGTTTCTGTGGTAGGTTACGGTAGTACGTCAGGCCAATCAGTTTAACGTATATGAATCTATTCCCCGCTTGTAAATAGGAGGGTAGTCATTGCCATGGAGAAGCAAGTAGTGTGAGACCTCGCTTGAGTAAGTATATAGCTCCATTGTTCTCTTTTTATGGAGGCGAATGATATCTATAACTCATATCCTGGTCCTTGTCGCGATAAAGAGTGTCCCTCATTCAGAGGGGTGTGGACTCACCAACCCTGGTACGACATACAGTCGCGTTGCGAACCATACTACCAAGTATGACAGTGGCCAAAACACTTACAGCCTCCGATTTGTATACAACGCCATAGCAACTTTCACACAATACACATAGAGCGCAGTAGTAACTTTCACGGGTGTAGGATCCAGACGCGGGCTAACACAGTCGAAAGTGAGACTGGTTCAATGCCGAGGGCTGCGATACGTATGTATGCAGGTCTATCTGTATCTGCGAGTGTTTGGTATTGACTTGCTTCTATCATAATATCTGGTTCACATCCCGAAGGCTTGTGCGAAAAGTATCGTAGTTCGACCTACATAGTGATACACATACCTTCATATCATTGTTGTCCCGGTCTATGATGCCGATGGTGATCTGTACAGGTCGAAAGAGGGTAAGGGTTTGAGTGAACAAGAAAGACATTCAATTTCATGCAGGTGAGTACAAGCTAGATATTGTTATCTACTACGATAAGACTGTCTCCGGATTTAATCCCTACTCTCCCTTCTACTGTCTCGTCCATATGGGGCTTACTCGGTAGAAGTCCGAGGCAGACTCACTTGGATAGAGAAAATTACGACGAGAGCCTCTGATCTGGATAGATGATTGTGTACAGATGCAGAGGCATCCGTATAAGTCACAGACGCACGCGGACATTTGTTTTATGGACGATGGATATTCGATTAAAATGCCATGCCACAATTTACGATTCAATTGTAGAAATGCGCACAGACGCCGCGTTCTCTCTCTCACATGCACATAAACATATACCTATACATATACATATACATACACACACACACACACACACACACACACACACACACATATATATATATATATATATATATATATATATATATATATATATATATATATATATATATATATATATATATATATATATATATATATATATATATATATATATATATATACACACACACACACACACACACACACACACACACACACACACATATATATATATATATATATATATATTATGAGTAGGATCTAAATATCACACACAAGAATGCAAACCCATAAAACACACTGATATGGCCGTCACTCACGTGTGCGTACACACACTCCGAGGACACGAATTCTCTTTTTCTGTGCGTCCGACACACGCCATTAAGCAGAAGAAAACATGTTTTTATAACATTGGACAATTGTCCTTAAAATTGCACCTAAAACATACACCTGGGACTTTGAACGAGGATCAAGAGAGGGTGGCTTACCTACCATGGGTGCAGGTTCCGTACCTTCCGTCGGTAGCTTCATGGTTGTGTAGAACTTAGGCTTTGTCAGCTTGCTTTCATCCGTCACCAACGCATCTACTACTTTAGCAAAGTATGCCTCCTATCATACATGCATGTACGTATGCACGTACGTGCGTATGTATGTGTATATGTCATAAGTATGTATGTTTGTATATATGTCATATAGGGCGAATACAGTGTAATACGTCTGAAAGATTCCGACTCAAAGTAATTCTATAATTGGTTGGTCTATGATCATTGCATATGTCTAACATATACGAGCATACGTTCAAACGTATTCTAACTTTGTATACTATATATAGGTATTGGCGCACCAATTTGTTACCAGAATAGCCCCCTTCATTGGCCAACAGTCTAGAGCGCGGCAGTGCTGACCTACGAAGTACCATGAACTCGAGCTAGCTGTCCTGCTTCCCAGAAAAAAGGGCCAGGACTACATTTACAGTGTCTATATAGTTACGAAACCAATCATTCCGTGCCACGAAACAAACGCACCCGCACAAGACATGCTCCCCTGAATAGCTCATTTTGCGTATGCAGGTTTTGGTCTTGTTTGTATCATCAGCCATAGTGCAGAAAGAAGAACAAACGCGATCTTCGAATTACGCTGGTGTCATCAGGTACAGACACCCTGGGGGGGGGGGGGTGTCACACTAGTTGCCAAAATAGGCACAATTTCACCATAGAACAGAAACTAGGCATGACAGCTGCTACACTGAGGTGCATTTGATTTGATATTGAACCCTGCCTCTTCTGTGGTTTTGTGATCGAAAACACATGCGTACAAGTGGTCGTTCAATTCAACATCTTTGTTATTGTTATGACAGACAACCACATGACAGTCTTTAAAAGGCTATACCATTGCAAATACATACATCGTGTGACAGCCTTTGCAACTCCATTCACAAGCAGGGGTATATTTACGAATGGCAGGCGTTATAACTCTATGTCCTTTATCATGAAATACAACCACACAGTATAGCACATGCAACTAAAACCCAGCCCATAAGCTGGAATATATGCAGATACAAGCAGATAGTGGCGACGTATACTCATCTGTAGCACACGCTATACCTTGGACTCGCTGTGACGGTAAGTGATACGGAAGCCTTCCACATCATCACTTGTAACTAACATTGGCATATGAGGAATTGATAAAATGTATTTTAAGTAATTGTAAGATGGCGGGGAGGATATCGGGCAGCAGCTTGGAGACCGGCTACAGACTATCTCCACAGGTAACTGGCCATTCACTGGACACATCACCAGTATATAGGAAGCCAAAAATGAGTCCCTTCTACTGTTCTTAACTCTTAACAGAGTTGTAACAGCCCGGCACATCGCCAAACTCAGCATAGACGTACAGATCATGCGACAGGCTGCATATAAGACACACACACACTCTCTATATATATATTTAGTATTCTCGTCCGTGCAGTGCGCGTGAGAACGTTGATGCACGGTGCGCAGGTTTGTATCTAATTGCCGGTAATGAATTGTATGATCTATTCTGGCAAAACTAATTTGATGTACTTTAAACGTGTATAGGAATGAGACAGGCCACCTTCGAGTCATCATTTTCATAACTTATGGTCGTGAATCCGGAACAGCCGAACCATGCCATGATACCGATGTCACTATATTCTGTGAAGTCGAACACGGGCACGACACACACTCTCGCACACTCCCCCACAGAAGGTTGCATTTAAAAAAGTGGCAACGATAATTTAAGTCAAGGCAAATGTGTGTATATGAAATATACACAAATTCTTCACAGAGGACGAAACTACTGCCATCTATGGTAAGCAATGCTACGGAAATTAATTACCATGTACTCACAAGCGCATACTAAGTAGACAAAAAAGGGTTTTGCATGAATTGATTGTGTGAAAGCCACAGCATACTCAAAAGTTCGCTTGTGACAAGTTATATATACATATACATACACACACACACACACACACACACACACACCTACACCCCCCCCTGCACACACATATATATATATATAGATATAAAATATACATATACATATACATATACATACATACATATATATTATATATATATATATATATATATATATATATATATATATATATATATATATATATATATATATATATAATATATATATATATATATATATATGTAATATACATTCTATCTTGTGTGTGTATGCAACGTGTATGTATGTATGTATGTATGTATGAATCATGTATATACATATATGTATGCAATGCATGCATGGATAGATGCGTGAACATAAACATTGCATATATATAAAATGGATGCATACATGATTAACTGCACATACACGTACATGCGCTGTGCACATACATACAGTATATATATATATATGCATACATACACACATGTATGTATCATATATATATATATATATATATATATATATATATAACACACAGACACACAGACACACACACATACAGACACACACACACACACACACACACACACACACACACACACACACATATATATATATATATATATATATATATATATATATATATATATATAAAGAAACATCATAAACACTCAAGACTGCTCACCTTTAGCAGCCCACATGTTGAGTCTATCAAATACAGTTATTCGAAACTCGGTACACGCAGGTTTAGCACCCTGTACAGCCAAGTAGTGATCATCGAGTGGTTTTACGTGAATGTCCATCGCAGCCATTTTATAACACCTAAATTCTTTATGCCTCGAGGTATTAATGGATACGTATGTGATTTTGAAGCTGTATGAAGATCTGTTCCATGCGCTTATGCATGAGTTGTATAGTACAGGCGGGCACTGTTCCACCCTAAAGCAAGGATTCTTTGGCCGCAATATTAATTATATATGTTTATGCTTGTTTTTAATTCACATCTGTCACTTCATGATATGCACAAGCATGACCCTCTCTAGAGAGAGAAGCAGCTAAAACATAAGGGACCGAATTAACGTCCGAAGGACATACGTATTAAGTCCTACGAACGTCCGTTCTCCCTTAAAATTTATACTCCTAGGTCATGAATATTTACTATATTTTTATGGGTTTTTTTAATTAGGGCTTAGGGTTTTCGGAACTGTGATGTTACATAGCCTCTCCTAAATGCCACAGTACGGACACATACTCGAATAGATATATACCGTACATACATATATATCTTGGTGAGAACACAATCTATGCCGAGACCTTCTCTCTCTAGGCATGAGATATTGGTATTATACGATGACTGATAGAAGACGTAGGATCGAAAAAAAGTTTTTGAATTGTTCTTCTATATTTTTTTAAGTATTGTACGAACCCTAAATACATCATCTAACTTGTCGTACAGTCAGTAGTTCAACAACACGACGTAATAAGATTCAGATCGAAGTCGTCAATTCGAGGCGGGTCATATCTAAATTAGTTCCATTTGAGATTTCAGACGATTTGCAAGTAAACCCCTTACTCAGCATTCACTGATATAATTGTCGTAGAGATTGTGAAAGTACATGACAGAGTAGTTCAGAACTAAAAAGTGCACTCGACACATACATACACACACGGACACGGACACACACACATATATATATATATGTATATATATATATATGTATATGTATATATATATACAAATATCCATATATTTATATATATACGTGCACGTTTGTATATATATATTTACAAATATACATATACAAATATGTATACATTTATATATACACGTGCACGTTTCTATATATATATATATATATATATATATATATATATATATATGTAAATGCTTGCAAAAAAAACATTAATACAATATATTAATCATTGATGACATATAGCCTTGTATATGTGAATAGTTTTGCTTCTGATTTATGGGTCATCTTTATAATTATTCGTTCATGAGTTTGAGACCATATCCATGAATGAGATGCACAGCTGCTTAGTAATACAGGGATTCGTACATTTAAGTATATATATTTATAGCTTGCTACTATAGTTTCTTGTATGGTCAGTCATCCACCTTCTAAGTAACGACGCTATACCTTATGTCCTGTGCAGTATGGTCACTGCGGTGGTGGTCATGTAAACAATAGAGATTTGTACGTTTAATATGTGTGTATATTTTACGAAGGCGTTGATATATTTATTTTGTCATTGCCTTCTTCCATGTTTCTTCGCGAATAAATAAATCGAACACAAGGTGTCTATATTAGAAGGCTATGCACAAAGCAGCTAAAAAAAAACAATAGCATGCACTGTACATAGTTCATATTTTATATTTTATATTGTATAATTCTGGGGTTCGAAAAACTTAATGACTGTGGGTCAGCAAGCTTAATAAAAGTTTATCGTATACGTGTATTTATTTTTTGGGAATGACTGTGGGTCAGCAAGCTTAATAAAAGTTTATCGTATACGTGTATTTATTTTTGGGAATGACTGTGGGTCAGCAAGCTTAATAAAAGTTTATCGTATACGTGTATTTATTTTTTGGGAATGACTGTGGGTCAGCAAGCTTAATAAAAGTTTATCGTATACGTGTATTTATTTTTTTTTAGGAATGACTGTGGGTCAGCAAGCTTAATAAAAGTTTATCGTATACGTGTATTTATTTTTTTTTGGGAATGACTGTGGGTCAGCAAGCTTAATAAAAGTTTATCGTATACGTGTATTTATTTTTGGGGTATAGAAACGGGTTGACCATGGAAACAAGAACCTAATCAATATCAGCTGGGTCTGAACGATTCAACGTTTATATGTATGGTCCAGAAAAGTGTATCTAATCATTATCAACTGGGTCATACTGTGTATAAGCGTTGAACGTAACATAGCCTTCTAAAATAGACAAACGTAAACCCCCTTTTTGTTTTGTGATTATCAACGGTTTAATATATAACGTTTTGAGCTTTAGCCCAGAAGGAAAATGTGTGCTATAGTCTATTATCACAAAATCTTGTGCAAACCATGACAACTAGAATTTATGAACCAATCAAAATACGGTAGCCCACAAGGAGTAATCATCATCGACAACGTTGATATGAACGGTGGATCACCTCAACAACGTCTTTGGCATTTCGGAACGCCCAGGAATACTCCTGTCCAGACTTCCCCAGTCCCCACAAGTCGGGGGCACTCGGGGTGCTAGTAGGCCGCTAGTAAAGAGTGTCTAGCTAGAGAGCCTGTAATAATAGTAGTATATTCTATTGCACCGTCTGAGACTTGGATCGGAGTGTGTAAATATATACGAAAATTAGCTAGAGTATCCTGTATTGTATGTGTGTGAGTTGTACTGTTCGCACTCACCAGCAATTCATTGAAACCTGCACTCTTAAACATATGGTGCAGGCCGGGCTTGTCAAAACCAAATTAATCGGTCTAGTAAATAGAACAGACCAATATAGATAAGATGTGGTGAGGCAACATGTAGAAGAGAGGACATTGTGCTTTAGTTATAGGATTAGCGATTAAGCCTTTGCATAGAAGTAGATGCAAAAGATATTTTTAAAAGGATAAACGAATATAAACCAGCCTACGCGTAGAGTGTTTAAATAGTTTCCTAATTCGATAGGGACGATAGACCGACGATGCGCTGGTTGTGAAAGAATCTTC
>LUCW03001214.1:20000-25867 GCA_001586965.3 Sphaeroforma sirkka | reverse complement strand
CGTTACGCGGGCGTGTTGTTCTAGAGCTGTTAGAGATGATACTATTTGAGCCATGTTTTGACTATCTGAGAACTAAGAAACAATTGGGTTACGATGTGGGTAAGTATTTGCTTATAGTTACGATGTGGGTAAGTATTTGCTTATAGTTACGATGTGGGCAAGTATCTGCTTATCTTGAAGTGGATAAGTACTTGTTTATACTAATTTATCGCGAATACTCAGAGGCCTTGCATACTGTGGCGTGTGTGTTGTGGTGTGGATTGTTTGCTGCACCCCCGCGACGACTGAAGTTACTACTACTGTAGTTGCTACTACTGAAGTTGTATTGGAGTTTTCACTGCCTCATGCTCCAACTAAATAGAGGAGTAAGGGAGGGGCGGGTGGTATGATGCATATTACGCCTTGTGGATAGGTAAGGAGTATGTATGTATCTATACCTTCTGCTGTTAACTGTATGAGAGATCATGGGCAGTTGGGATAATTAAAGAGCATGTATGTATGTAAACCTTCTGCTGTTTACTGTTTGAGAGATTACTATCAGTTGAGGTATTAAGGGGGTAGATGTGTGGACAGTGTCAAGTGTTTAAGTGATTAGTATCAGTTGAGGTATTAAGGGGGTAGATGTATGGACAGTGTCAAGTGTTTGAAAGATCAAAAATCAGCTGAGAGTATTAAGGGTAGATGGATGGGTAGTGGCAAGTGTTTGAGAGATCAGTATCAGTTGAGGTATTTAAGGGGGTAGATGTATGGACAGTGTCAAATGTTTGAGAGATTAGTATCAGTTAAGGCATTAAGGGGTAGATGTATGGACAACAATGTCAAGTGTTTGAGAGATTAGTATCAGTTGAGGTGTTATGGGGGTAGATGGATGGACAGTGTCAAGTGTTTAAGAGATCAGCATCAGCTGAGGCAGGAAGGGGTAGATTGATGACAGTGTCAAGTGTTTGAGAGATTAGTATCAGTTGAGGTATTAAGGGGGTAGATGTATGGACAATGTCAAGTGTTTGAGAGATCAGTATCAGTTGAAGTATTATGGGGGTAGATGTATGTATATATTTTGAGTCTTGTTTTGGAGTATACGACAAACTAAGTAGCAACTAGGGCACGAAGTGAACACATTCACAGATAGATGTGAATGAGATGAAGTTTTTATGTCAATTGTCGGAGTGCAAAGGAGCGAAGCCGATACAGATTGCTGAGGGCAAAGATGAATAGCTTATATGTTAAATATTTATATGATATGAAAAGCTTATATATTATATATATTATATTAAAAGCTCATATCTTTTATACACTATATTGAAATCTTATATATTATATATACTATAGCAGTGTGCGTGCGCAGAAATACATACACATGGTCTGTATAGATAAACAATGGTTATCATCCATTTGCGTCAATCACAGGGTGTGAGTATCGCAACACACACGGCATCCTTGGCTTCAGTGTGCATGTGTCCTCACGATCACGCAAGTTCACTGTCGAACATGTGTCAGAGGCAATGGAACAGTTCTTGGTTTACGCTGCTGAATTAATAAGGTATGCAGATGTATCATGTATATGTATATAAATGTTAATATATTCTCTCTCTCTCTCTATATATATATATATATACATACATACATACATACATATATATATATATATATATATATATATATATATATATATATATATATATATATATATATATATATATCACACATCAATATGTATACATATATATATATATATATATATATATATATATATATATATATATTATATATATATATATATATATATATATATAATATATATATGCATGCACAATATCAAAACACGTCAAACACAATGCATCATCATCATCATCATTGCGTATATATATATACGCGCGCGCAGTGCATACATAATGTGCGCAATACAACATCAAAATGCGTACGCAAATGCACATCAATAATACGCATTCATCATCAATCACGCATCATCATCAATACGTATGTTGAGTATATATGCATATGTATATACATATATACATACGTGCATACGTACACTGCACACGTACGTATTGCGTACGTATTGCGTGCATTACATACGTACATATACGTACGCATGGCATCATCATCATCATCATCATCATCATCATGTTATTATTATTATATATTGATATATGATATATATATATGTGTGTGTGTGTATATATATAGTATATATATATATATATATATATATATATATATATATATATATATATATATATATATATACATATATATATACATACATCAATCATCATCATCAATATCAATAATATATTATTATATTATATATATATATATATGCATGCGTACACACGCATACACAAACGCCAAAACACAATAATATTATCGTCATCATCATCAATCATCAATATATATATATATATATATATACATACACACACATGTCACATTGTAAACATCATCACACATACACACAATATCATGCATCATCATCATCATATCGCATCATCAATATCATGTATATATATATATATATATATATATGTATATATACATACATACATACATTACATACATTACATACATTGCACATTATTGTACATACATACGTACACGTGCATACGTACATTGCGTACATACGTGCGCATACGTTGCACATTACACGTGCACATACATACATTGCGTGCATGTGCATGCATACATACATGCGTACATTGCACATACGTGCGTACACGTGCGTGCATTATATAATGCGTCGCGTGCGCGTTTCGTATGTAATGCGCGTACGTACATACATACGCGCCACATCATTACATGCATCATCATCATCAATATTGCTATATATATGTATATATATGCCGCTATACTCATCATCATCACATGTCATCAATATTGTTATTGTTATTATATGCTATTATTATATGGCTATACATACATACGCCAACATCATCATCAATACGCATGTCATCATCATCATCAATACATATTGGTATATGCATATTATATATATATATGTATATAGTTATTATATATTGTTATACATACATTATATGTCATTGTATTACATGCATATATGCAATATTGATATATATATATATGGTTATTATAATATATATATATATAAGACATATTATTACATATATTGGCCATATGGTTATATAAGTATTATTATTATAATATATATATATTGTTGTATATATTTATTATATATATATATATGTTATATGTTATCATACATATACATATATATACATACATATTACATATATTATATATGATTGGCTGTGTTGTTATATATAATACATATATATTACATATTATATATATTATATTATTACATGGTTTATACATATACATAAGCATGTCATATTATGTTACGTATAATGTCAGTAATCATCATCAATCAATCATCATCAAATAATGCGCGTATGGTTATTATTATATTATTGTTACATATATATTGCCATTGGCTTGGCATATAATATAACAACATAATAACAACATCAACACCATCATGATCATCAATATCATCATCATCATAATCATCATTAAATGTATCATATTATTATATATATATATATATATGATTGCTATAATATATGCATATACATATATATATACATATATAATGTACATATATATATGTCACATAAGTATCATGCATATTGTCATCATATAACATACATATTATTATATGTTATCATCAATATCATCATCAACATCATCATCATCATCATCATCATCATTAATATATGTCATTAATATGTTATATATATATATTATTATTATGGTATACATATATATACATATATATTATATATACAGCACATGCATGCATATATACATAATCATATACATATTATATTACATATACATATTATTATTGCGCATATATATGCGCATGCATATCATACATATATATAGTGCATCAACAACAATCATCATCAATCATCATCATCATCAATAATTATTGCGCGCATATTACATATTATAATATATATATATACACGCGCATCATCATCAACAATAACATGCAATCATCAATGTGCATATTACATGCACATATACATACGTATGTAACATCAACAATAACATCATCAATCATCATCATTATATATAGTTATTATTGATGTATATATATACATATATATATATGTATATATATATATATATATTATATATATTATGTATACATATGTTATATGTAATTGGCATATATATATATATATATTATATATATTATATATATTACATATGTATATATATATTATATATATATATATATACATATATACAAAAGCATGCATATACATATATAGGTATAATAGTCACACCATCATACATATATATATATATATATATACATACGCACACACAATATCATCATCATCAATATCATATATATATATATATATATATATATATATATATATATATACATATATACATTACATATACATATATTATATATATATATATATATATATATATATTATAGTACACTCACTATTCTTATAATTTCTATGTATATACCCGCCCCCCCCCGTCTAATACAGGACCCTAGATGAAAACGACTTCCAGGAAATGGTGGATGCCTTACAGGCAGAGAATCTTAGACCCGATATTGGATTGCAAGGAGAGATTGACAGGTATTAGAATATTATAGTCTCTGGTAGTGATATTCGATTGCAAGGAGATATTGGCAGGTATTATAATAATTTAGACTCTGGTAGTGATATTGAGCACTTCTGCATCCAATCTGGATAGTAATGGGTGGCCATACGCGTAGGTAGCCTTGACCGGCTGCCAGTAGGATGTAGTGTGTCGTGTACGTACACATACGTAAACCTGCTGCAACGACGATCAGAATTTGTATACGAGGATAGGTAGGCATGCACACACGGCTGTGCCTTAGTCTTATGCTAGCTGGCTGTAGTATGTTACAGTGTTGTGTACGTACGTTTACGTAGTTCTCCAACGAACATCAAGACTAGGATACGAAGATAGGTAGGCATGCACACACGGCTGTGCCTTAGTCTTATGCTAGCTGGCTGTAAGATGTTAGAGTGTTGTGTACCTATACGTAGTTCTTCAACGAACATCAAGACTAGGATACGAAGATAGGTAGGCATGCACACAAGGCTGTGCCTTAGTCTTATACTAGCTGGCTGTAGGATGTTAGAGTGTTGTGTACGTACCTATACGTAGTTCTTCAACGAACATCAAAACTAGGATACGAAGATAGGTAGGCATGCACACACGACCGTGCCATAGTCTTATGTTACGACTATTGCTAGTCAAGAACTTATTGGATTGCTTACGGTGGTGAATAGACTTGACAATCACAGCATACGGGGTTGTTGCTTCATCATGCACTGCATATGCATTGCATGTGCCTGAGATATCCTCAGAATAGGCCCTTGAACCATTCCACTTTTTATGGAAATTGGAGAATTAGAGCCAATTTGTCTGTGATCCTCCGACAGGCTCTTGAATCATTCCACTTATCACAGAAATCTGAGAATTAGAGCCAAATACTGCTGCTTTACATTTTATGTATGGCTTGTGAGCCACAAAAGTTCAATCTAAATCCACATTTCATCCCACTCTTTATACTTAAAAATCGGGACGATGCACTTCAGCATTGCACTTTCGCAGCTTGACACATCCTTAAAGTTCAACGAGCATGACCTGTTTTTCTGCTCCACTTTATATAGGAATTGGGACGAATTACTGCAACATTCGGACCTGTTTGATCGATATTTGATAGAGGCGGAGGTGTTGCGCACTGTCACTAAAGCCGAGGTATGAGTCATTCGCACAACCGTAGCACATGCCATAGCACTCAGTCAAGCGTTTACATGGTTGGGTCTATGTTACACTGT
>LUCW03001214.1:0-15000 GCA_001586965.3 Sphaeroforma sirkka | reverse complement strand
TTATATTAAAATTATTTTTTATTAAAAATACAACATAAACGTTTCAAACTTTAGAACGCGAAAATATGTACGATTGATTTTTTCTACAAATCGTATTCTAAAAAAACCACCGCTGCAGGCAGTCAGAGACTCAGGGACAGGGAGTCAGGGCCTTGCCTGATGAGTGATGACTCATGACTTTGAGAGTCTTGGCTCTTGAGTTTATTCATTTCTTTTCATAAAGACCAAGGTTTTTTAAAATAAAAAACCCCAAAACCAAAAAAAAATGAAATTGAGTTTTTTTTTAGGACTTTAGCTGGTTATCTAGATGTCTTCGCATACCTGAATATGACAATGAGTCTACGACCAACGGCCCTCCTTACGGCCTACGGAGTGATACGGACTCGTCCGTTCTGACGTTCTCCTTCATTATGTTTATTATTATTAAAAACAATACGTTTCATCCATTCTCTCTCTCTGTGAGTTTGTACTCTTTAGTGTAATGCACTAGTGACAGTCTCTACTCTGTATGTACCTATATTTAAAAATAGATCGTTATGATTCAATACATTGGAGTTATTTTTAAATAGGAGTTTATGAGTTAGGTCTCTTGTGTTTATCTTTATACATATATTTTAATAAAATTACACACTGTGGCCCGGCCCCTGCCCCTGGGCCTGGGGACCCTGGGGAGTGGGGACCCGAGGTGTGTGCCAGAGATTCAGAGATTCAAACTATTGTCTCCAGTCTCTGCTGTCCACACCCCACGCTCCACAACAAGTTTACAGCCACATTCTGACTTTCGGGCCTCGGTCTGCGCCCTGCCCTCGAGTCCTCAGAGACCTCAGTGAGAATTGAGAAATGTATCCAGAATAGAGATACTACACAGAGTACGGATAAACAACCAAATTCCAATTTCTTGAAGGTTTGATAGGCCAACTGTATCAAATTATTCAACATGATGTGTACTCTTGACTCCTGAGTCCTGCCGCAGAGCTCAATACGTTACGATATATTCAAAAATCATACGGTCAAGGTAAAGGCGGAATTTTATTATAAATATACGATTTAACGTTTTGGGGGTCAAATATTTATGATGAATGAAATTATGAAAATTGCACTTACCATATTACCATATGCACCTATTTCAAACGAAACGTAACATTTAGATCAAATTAACTGTTACTGCTTATGGATAGTTATGTACATAAAAGCTGAACGTAAAACGATAATTTATTTTATGTAAACGTTATATCGAATAACGTTTTTAGCTTCGACCCCTGTACGGCTCAGTTGCCTCAGTAACAGATGTACATTACAAATTGGAATGAACGTATTTGATTGGTTTATATTTTTGTTCCTAAGGAAGAGGAGGCATGGCATTCTTGTGTATCGTAATCATGTGCAATTGGTCCATTCTAATTGAATGACTAAAGTCAATCACAAAAGTGAATTTAAAAAAACAATATTTAAATATTTACGCTTATTAGTTATTATTACCGGCTTACGGTGCCCGTGGCGCCGTGGCGGTCACGAACGATTATTTATTTACTCACTGACGATTATTTTACAGTCGTAAATATTTGAGGAAAAAAAAATGATTTTGTATTTTTGATTTCTTATAAAAACGATTTTCTGAAAGAGACGCAGAAAATGACTGAATGAGAGACGCCTCACGCCAGTCGCCCAGTCACGCCCCTGGACAAAGAGTGGACACTGGACAAGGCCTAACAGTGGTTCTCTCGTATTTTAAACGAAATATTTTAAAATTATAGTATATATATTTATGTACAAAAAGCACACATATAATACTAAGTGTCCTTGTGGGGAAGCAGTCATTCTCGAATATTGACACTTCAAAAGGAATACCATGTCTAATACCAAAAGCGAGCCTACGATTATTGCCCGCATCGCTGCGGTACCCATGGTGGACGCTGTTGTGTCATACACGAGTTCTATAGCTGATCGTGCGAAGAGTCTAAATGTGTACGTTCGTGAAGGTGCAGACTTTATTGAATTTACGCTGAAGATGGGGATTGAATGTATATATCTATACTTAAGGGATAGTTTTTTTATGGATTACCTGAGGAAAGCGGATAGCTATCTACTTGACACATTCAATAGTTTGGTAAAGAGATATCCTCTTATCGATGCGCTTCCGACGGAAATTGTTGATGCAGCACAATCGCAATACATTCATGCAAGCGAAAGTGTGTTAACACAGTACAAGAAGACCAGAAATGGCCTCGAAGGTCGATTTAATGAGCATATCAACACATTTACCGACCAATACAATGGTAAAGGAGCCTCCATGGTTGTTGACATAAGGCAACGAATCGAAGTTGTCCGTTCGGATCTTCAAGAGCGGGCTGCACCTGTAGTGGCCAGAATTAAGGAACGGGCTGAGCCCATCATTGCGAATTTGCAGGGTGCCGCCCCTGTTGCTGCGTCCTTCAAGGATCAGTCTAGTCCAATACTAGAGGGCAACCACAAGAAATCTGAGAGTCCCAGTCAATAAATGATATAGCATTCCAATTCCATGCTTTAATAAACACGACTGCACTGCCTTTTCCGCGCTGTATCCATAGTACTGTACCAGACTGCAAACTGTATGACTGGGGATGCTGCTAACACATTGTGAGCATCACTGAGTTTAGTATTGACGACTACCATCTATTCATAGGCGATACTTAATGGTGATGTCCTTTTACGAATGATTAATAATGTTCTGGTGAAATAGGCATATATATATATATATATATATATATATATATATATATATATATATATATATATATATATATATATATATACCTATATATATATATATATATGTATACCATATATATATATATCTATTATATATATATACATGTATATATGCATATATATATATATATATATATATATATATTTAATCTATATATATATATATGTATGCATATATATATATGTAGAATCTTTATATATATATATATTATATATATATATATATATATATATATATATATATATATATATATATATATATATATATATATATATATATATATATATATATATATATATATATATATATATATAATATATATATATATATATATGTATATGTATAATATATATATATATATATATATATATATATATATATATATATATATATATATATATATATATATATATATATATATATATATATATATATATATATATATAAAATTATAAACGAGAACAAAACAAACTATCAAGGCAACGTTGGTTTACTTTGCAGGCAGAACAATTCACTTATTATACGAGTGTTTGAATAATTTGACTTTTCGTGAATCGAATATCGAATCAGCTTTTTAATAATATGAAAGTATTTTATTTATAATTTATTCCTGTGCAGGAGTTTCCGAGTTGGTTAGCTCGTTGTACTGCTTTTGAACAGATTCAACAAAGGGGCTGGCTTGCTCCTTGATGTTGGCAACAACAGGCGCGGCACGCTCTTGCAAATCCGCGATGATAGGCTCAGCTCGAGTCTTTATTTCGGCAACAACTGGGGCGGCTTTCTCGTTGTATTGATCCTTAGCCATATTGACCTTCTCGACAACAGCCTCGGACACGGTGCTATATTGCTGGCTGGCGCTCTCCTTTGTGCTTTGGTATTGTTGGTTGACTTTCTCACTTGCACTAACGTACTGAGCGTTAGCTTGGTCTAGGACCTGTGTTTTCTTGGCGGTAGCAGCATCGATGATATCCTCGGCCGGTGTCTCGATAACGGGGTACTTCTCAACTACAAAGTTGAAGTTGCTGAGCAAAAAATCGTTAGCCTTGGTCAGATACGCCATGAAAGACTTATTGTCAAAAACGGGGGACACATACTCGTACAGAACGGACTTCTGGTTCTCCAAGAACGTGGCAGCGTTATTGAAATAAACGCTGGTCTCCTTTCCATGTTCATATAGGGAGGTGGCGCGTGATGAAATGTATGCTACAATGGGTACGGCAGCAACGCGCGAGAAGATGGTTTGTTGAGGCTGAGACTGTAGATCGGTCATTTTGATTTAAGTTGTTTTTAAAGTATGTTTGATTGTATGCTGTATGCTTATGTAGAACACCACTTTATATACGCGGCAAACTTGTACGCAGAAATGCATCAACTGTTAAAATGGCGATATCGAGAAAAAATCAATCGGATACAATTCTGAACTCTAAAGCCGGAAACTGTAAATAGTATCACCCTTGTTGTAAAACGCAAGTCACGTTCCAATTGCTTCACAACGGCTGCGGGCTGTAGTGAGTTTATGGCCAAAGATTAAAGAATAAATAAAAAAGTAACATGTGAAGTGCGTGCAAAGTATTGATGAGTAGTAATCGAATATTTTCTATTTTTTAACTATAAAACCTAACAACGTGGGTTTATGAGCCAATGAGAAGTTAGTAGATGAACGTGATGGCAGTTTGCCACAGCTATCCTCTATTTTACTCTTTTTCTTAGAAATAACAACTCCTACCAATAATTCGTCCTCGTATCAGTTATCTCAAATTGCATTCTCCTTTTACAAGAACCAACTACAAATTGATCCGTTAAAGACTGTTTTTTCAAAACAAATTATTGTATATGCAAACGCCAAACAACATACACACATACCATTGGAATTCTACGTATGCGTAGTTGCGTACAGACTTCTCGACTTGTGTTTTTACTATTTAAAGTAAATACAATAATTTATTTACCGGCGTTGAAGCTAGACACTTCTGGCTCCAGACTCCACCAACCGGTGTCTTTATTCTGCAAATATTTCGTTTACAATTTACCAGCAGATGCGTCATACATTACAGCGCCTTCTGTCAAGTCAGCCCTTATGCTTACGGTGCTCCTGCAATTCAAAAGGTAGCGAGGGCAATTGTAATTAGTGTTGTTGTATTAAAGGCTTAAGTGTCATTCCACCGAATTCTGACAGTCATTGCCGGTTTGCGCTGCGAAGATGGCTTATGCAACAATGATATTGGACGAAGAATCTGCCGAGGGATTTCAGTTGTTATTTGGTTTCGTATTGTGTATTTTATCTGAATACAGAAGGCATGAGGTACAGTGGAGAGAAGTGAATATTGTGTTAGTGAGGAAAAGTTCACGAAGCATCGTCAATCGTGCTCATATGTAGCTAAATGATTTGAAACTGGGCTAAATATGTTATAAAAAAGGTATAAATAAAACTAATATATATATATGTAAATATAACTATAACTATAACTATAACTATATATATATATATATATATATATATATATATATATATATCGATAGATTGAAACAGGTGAGAAAGATGTGGATGTATATGTTACTATACATGAATAATTGTTAAAGGATATGCATACGTCACATTTGTAGATATATACATTCTACGATTATACACATATGCATCTATATATATATATATATATATATATATATATATATATATGTGTGTGTGTGCGGAAGTATATGAAGAACATTGATAGACGGATACGTATTCGTATACAAATTACAGATATATACACATATAAATATGTTCGTACAAACATAAATTTTGTTGAATAGAATACGTAAAGAACAATATATTTATAGAAAGACACGAATTGTATTTGTATAGATACAGATATATAAACAGATACATAAATAGTTTTTGAAGCATGAAATGTATGAATATATGGATTTATAGCTACACAGACACAGACACAGATATATATATATATATATATATATATATATATATATATATATACATATATATATATATATATATATATATATATATGTATATATATATATGTATATATTTTATGTATTTGGATATATATATATATGTATATATACATAGATATTCATAGATCAAAACAGGTAGGTTATGTATATGTATAAATATAAAACATGCACACACACACACACACATATATATATATATATATAAATTTGAAGTATGTATCACACACACATATAAAACATGCACACACACATATATATATATATATAAATTTGAAGTATGTATATGTATAAATATAAAACATAAATAAATTCCGAAAGACATCTATAAATATATATACATATATATATATGTATGTATATAAAAATACATATGTATATATATGTATATATTATATGTGTGTATGTGCGCAATTCGATGTGAACGGATTGTCGTGCAGAAGTAGGAGTTACGTGAGGTATTTTTTGGCATGTAAATGTGTATAAATAGTTATGCATGCATATACCTACACATCAAAAATGGTATGCATGATTAAAATTATTGCAGAACAATGAGAGCCATTTTGAACACATATTACGCTGCACATGGTTACGATTCAGCAGAATAAGAAGTATATACCTTCACTCCACATATATTATATGTACAAATAATTGTTTGTTAGATGGACTGGTGAAACTGTTCACATATACAGACTTATATATCATCATAGTATACAAGTGATTATATCTTATACATCAACCGACACTACGATACTTTTGCTGCCTCCCACAATACAGGCACTGCAAAAATACAAATTTAGCAAAGTAGAAATCAAACAGAACATTGCATGCCTTCAGGCGCTTTTGTTTGCGCCTCAACTTTCAATTTGCACACATAGGGCCATACTAGCGAACGCGTATCCAGTTGGCAACCATTTCTCACACAACAGCACAAAACATACTGGAATTAGATAGTATGCACAATAACATACCTTCAGGTACTGTAGTTTTCGCCGTACTCTTCTTTTTGACGTTTCGTTTGGCATTGCGCTTCTTTCGCGAGCCCTTGGGCAACGCCGGAGACGATACTACTTTGATTGCTGACGGTGAACTCAAATTATCACCACTCTCTGTGTTCTCTGTTAAGGAAGCTTCAGTTGAATCCTTAGGTTCAAGTTCGCTCGCCTTACTATCTCCTGCTTGTTCTGCATCTATCTGAACCGTTTCAACCTGAATTGGCGTGGATACCTGTGACACTTTAACTACAATAGCTTCAGCTTCAGCTTCACTTGTAGAGTCCTTTGTGGCACTGGTTACTATAGTAACGGGTACATCTGCTTCAATAGCTTCAGCTTCAACTGTACTAACAGAGTCCTTTGTGGCACTGGTTGCTGTAGCAACGGATACATCTGGCACCTTATCTTCAATAGCTTCAGCTTTGGCCTCACTTACTGAGTCCTTTGTGGCACCGGTTGCTATAGTAACGGGTACATCTGCATCTACACCCGGCTGCGAACATGTACGCTCAGTGCGAGCCACGCACTTCGCAAATTCCTCGACAATCTTGGTATCATCTTGGACAACTGGCTCTGTAGACTCTGTAGTTGTTTTACTCTCAACCTCAGCTGCGGTCGCATCCGGAGCAACTGAACAGTCCTGTGCCTCATTACCCTTTTCAGGTGTATCTTCATTGGCCTTGATTACTTCAGCACTGAAAGTGACCAGAGATGTACGTTCCTCGTGTATGTTGTCCTCATTGCTGTCTCCCTCCAGACTTTGCTTAATCTGACTAACCATGGTATCTAATCTGTCTTTCTTCTGATACAAAAAGTTTACGTATGGAGCCGCTATTTCCCTTAATGAGCCTAGCTTTGGCTCTACTATCGACTCATAGTATGAATGCCACGCTTCTAATAATTCCTCAACAGTGATGTTCACACCGGGGTGTTTGGCAACAAAACTATCAAAATAACTCATCATCATTACATCAATTTGTTTTAAGCGATCTTTGGCATTCACGCTATCAAGGGCGGGTTCTGCATAGTGGATTGCATTGGCTACTACACACTCAGTGTACTCTGAAGCGAGCTTGTAGAGGGCATGCTGTTCGAGGGCTTCGGCATGTTTCTTAACGGCCAATCCGTTCACCGTCGATACCACAGGTACCGTACTCAACCGGGTGAAGATGGTCTGATCTCTATAAACGTCTAACTCAGACATAATTACCTGAAGTGAGAAGATATGTATCCCGCTAACAGATTTTGATTATAGTTATAATATCTATTACAAGCAACTCAATCCCTCTACACTCTACAGTATGAAAACGAATACCCCAGAGTGCTCATTTATATATCGAGTGTATGCGGTTAAATGATACATACATGTATACATGTAAATATATTAATATTTATATGTACATACATGTATGTATGTATAGCAGTTTCTCAACTCTTTAAGTGATGAGCACAATATTTGTTTATATATTTTTATTGATGATGACATATTCATCGCCCCCACAGTGTCACAGTGGGCACTGGGCATCACACCTCAGCCTGTCACAGTCCTGCACCACGTTTTGAAAGCGGCGGGACTTTTCACGTTCGAAACCCAAAACCTGTCAATTTAAAACTTTTAAATAGAATACACAGTCACAAAGGAGATGGCAGTGAATGTCTATGAGGCTATGTATGAGGCTATGCACTGTATGCAGTGAAAAAAAAAATGCAGCAGAAAGTGCCAGAAACCCTATGTATTTCATAGTTGTAGAATGTAGACTCCTAAATACAATAAATAAATCAGGGGCTATGATAAAACTAATATTTGTTTTGTTAAAAACAAAAACAACAAACAAACAAAAAAAAGGAAACCCCATAAAAAGTTAAAAAAACAAAAACAAAAGTCGACTCCTCGAGACTCGAGACGAGTCATGCGAGACGGGCTCAACACAAGGCGGCAAGGCCTCATGAAAAATCAAGGCTCAAAGAGCCTCAAAATCAAATTGTTCTGTGTTTTTTAAATAATAATACATCTTGTAAAAAAATTGGTACAAATTTTAATTTTGTGTCTAGCAATGAACTGCGAGCTAGCCTCGTTAAGCTTCCCGTTAAAACGCAAAACAATAATAGTAATAAACGTTCACGTTCAAAATTTATCCTAAATATAGTCCTATGGGTTTCCAAATAGGTACATTTTCTGAGGCGGCCCGAATTGTCCTATTTTGCACTTTGTCCCAGTTGTGAAGAGTTTAAATCGCTTTTTCATTAAAAATTGTCAATTTCTCAGGTGCGTATTTGGAATATTTTCATGGTCAAATTACCCCCGATATACTTTTTAAAAAACGCTTAAAATCAGTTTTTTGCGTTTACGTTTTAAAGTTTATTGCATATAGGTAAAACGTATTAAGCTTAAACTGCGAGTCTGCGACTTAGAGTAAGGAGTAGCCCGTGAACTTCTTGGAGTTAACTCTAAGAGAGAAAGTACAATGGTAGAGTGACGACTGACGAGTCGACACTGACCTGTGACACTGTGACGGCCACTGACGGGTGACGGACTGACGGGTGACCGTAGAACTGTAGACTAAAAAACAATAATTTAAAAACGTGGGGTTTTTTTTAAAACTTCGTGCAAATGTTTATTCTGTTTGGAAACAAACAAAGATTTTTGGTTTGATAACATATTTTTTGGGGGTAAAAATCAACCAGGACGGAGAAAATTCACCATTTGTATTACGTTTAGAGGGCCACCGGCCATATGTAGTATAAAGTTGAACAGAAACGCTTATTTATTCAATCTGAAAACGTTTAACGGAAAATGGCTTGACGTTAGGTCACCGCCTAATCGTCTGTGTTAGTGATGTCGTTCTGGGGACAGGGACTCAAATGAATCGCAATTCGTAAGTCTATTGTTTGTTTTTTTTTAAACAATAAAAGATGATGTTGGTCAAATTTCAAAACTGAACACTCGAAAGGTAATTTGGAGACAAATGGAGACAAATGGATACGATTGCTCCATCAGCCTTCTATCTTCAATTTAGAGGACTGTTTTCAGGTCTCTTGTAGAGGGCTATGATTTCTCTCACTTTTCATATGATTTGGTTTTTTGTTCTGTTTTGGTTTTTTTTTATCAAAACAAACAAAAAAATGTATTTTAAAAAAATAAGCAAAAAACAAACAAAAAACCACAGAACTTGCTGTTTGCCAAAAGGCAAAATTGCTGTTCGACCAGACATTTTTCAGAGGCCAGAGGACCGAGTATATTTATTTTAGGCATTTTTTTAAATAACAAAAATAAGAGAAAAGCCAAAAGAGCGGCGGCCCGGCAGCCGGCGCTGGCAAACAGGCAGCCCTTTGTTTTTTTTGTTTTTTTTTGAACCAAACAAAAAGTTAAGTTATATGTAGGACATAGCCTTGTCAATATAGAAGGGCTATGCATAAATACATAATTAGCCTCCGTGAAACAATGCACATCTAAAACAAAAAACAAAAATGCAGTTTGTATTGTTCTTTATCTTTTTTTTTAAAGAGCAAATTATCAACATAAGCGAGAATTGATCGAAATAAATAAATCAGTATCCAGTGAAAAGCAGTTAGCTAGTCAAGCAACTTTCTTGTTTATTTTTTTGTAAATGTAAACAAAAAACAATTCTCTCGTCGTGAGACGCGAGTCCGTGACCACTGACCCGTGATTCCGTGACTGTGAGTCAGTGACTCGTAAGTCGTGACTCGTGGAGTCGTGTGGTGTCTGTGCGACAAATTGACAATGTATGTCTGTGACTCACTGACTCCCCAGTCCCCAGTCAGAGGCTACACTCCCCACAGTCAGTGTGAACTGTGGATTGTCCAATTGTGAAGTGTCAGTCTCGGGAGGGCTGGGGTTAGTGGGCTGTGGGTATGTCCTGTACTGAATAGTAAATATGATTCACATTCCACACTCCACAGTCCAGAGTCACAACAAGGACTGAGGGCTGAGTCCTATGAGTAATTAATTGGGTTTCATATGGGACTCAGTTCTCGGGGCCTCGGGCCTCTGGGGAGTTCCTGCCTCGTGGTCAGATATCAGATATGCTTTATATTTCCAAGTAGACTACTCTCATCAGATCATTGAAGAAATTGGACCAAGAAGGAGTAGAAATATTTATTACCATAAAACTCTGAGACTCTTCACTCTGATGAGTCTCTGAGACTGTGAGACGAACTGAAGACGTATTGACTCATGAATCCAGATTCCAGAATCAACACTGTTGAGTGTTGTCGACTCTTAGTCTCTTGTCTGTACTCTGTTCACTCTCTTGTTCTGTTGCTGAGTTGTTCCCTGTTGTGTTCAGTGTTCAGACTTCAGTGTTGAGCTGCAAGATCGATGCTCAAAGAGGCACTACTCAAGGAGTCAAGAGTCACGGCAACAATCATTGAACCAGTTGGGCAACGGTCGGCTGCATGTTTATTGTCCTCTCAAAAACTGGGCTATGGGAGTTTTATTTGTTTTTATACCCTCGCTATTCATTCGTGTAAATCATATCACTACCGAATACCGATTTCACAAATTTAAAAATTGAGGAAGATGATACGATGATATCAGGATTTAGAAGCTTTTCTCTCCCTAGTAAGAGGCAGAGCAATAGGCTCCAGGGCTGAGAATGATGCTACGCCAAACTACAGCCTACGCCCTCGGCTCTACGAATACTCTACGCGTACAACCTACGTCCTACGTGCTAACGGCCGAGTCGAAAAAATGCAGAACAAGACATATATATATATATATATATATATATATATATATATATATATATATATATATATATATGAACCTCAGAAAGAATAAGTTTTATTATCACATATTTAGTTGTAAAGGTCACACATTTAGTTGTACAGTCGACCTTCAAAATGTGCAGCCTCCTGAGCAAATGTACGTTTGTCACTGCTGCTGTCTACTTCGCAACCATAGCGAATGCAGCACCAACCTTATCGAACTTCACTATCGGACTAAAGACTTTGATTTTAACTTCAGATGATGTTGCATCTGTTCTTCCAGAACAAATTCTGGAATCATATGGCGCGAGTTACGATATTCTCAATGTAGTTCAGAACTTTACACCGATCACTGAAAATCAATTAGAGCTCACTGATATCACTTCTGGACAACCTAAATACAATTCGATCGTATACACAAGTGTAACACTGGGTTACAACGACAAGGACGGCGTGTGGCAAGGCTATGGTTTGGATGCATCCAACCGAGATCGTCTCGATGCTTACTGCACCGAGTATGGCGTGCGACGTGTGTTCCTGACTGCTTACCCTCTCGACATTCAGGACCCGGCCATCGGTGTTGTAGATGGTGCTACAGGGATTGAAAGTGACGACATTTCCACTATGAGGTTTGTGGAGAACGACATGACTAGTGAATTGCACAATGCGCTGAACTTGGATGCCGCTTTTAAGATTGGCCAGGAGATCGAATTCGGTACCAACAAGTATTGGCTGACTCCTGCTCGTGTGGATGCTTCGCTCAACCAGGACAATCATATCACTCCTATCATGGATTTAACATACATGACTGGCAAGGACCTGACGAGAAACATAGGCGCTCTAGTTGTGGCCAAGTTGGGCACCAAGGCTGAGGACATGTACTTTTTCATTACTCAAGACGTTATCGGATTGCACGGTATGACGTTCGGCCATATGTGGTTTCCGTGGGTAACCCGCGGTCTGTTTGTTGGAGAACGCAAGGTCAAATTGGGCACTCAGTTTGATGAAGTATTCATGGATGGCATTATGTACAATACGGTAGAGAACCGTAAAGGTCTCTTCAATGAAACCACGCCACCTTACACCTACCGTATCACTGCGGATGACCTAGAGGCACACAAAGCTGCGCAAGACCGTATGAACCAGGAGCTATCAGAAGGATCCAATATCACGCTGGAGATGTCTTTCAACGGTATTGGCTATGGCAGATTCGCGGATGTGGAAGCATACGACCCGAACATGAATACGGCTGCAGTTGAGTCGTTTGATGAGTTCAGCTGGGTGAGTCACGAATGGGCGAAGCTCAACATGGATTGCTTCAATGGAATATGCGATGCGCCAATGGGAGGTACTCAGATCGACTACAATCTTCTGGGTTGTAGTGACTTTAACAGCAGCTGTTTCTACGCTGGAGACGAGCCTATCTACCCCACAAGTGGATACACCCCATACGAGTATAATAGGTACGAAGTTTCACGCAATTTGTACTTTGCAGATGAAACTCTTGAAGCGAATAGCGAGAAGAACGCTGGATCCTGGTCACCTACATCGTTAGTAAGTTTCAATTCTACAGGATATTCGTATACCGAGGCCGTGAAAGCAATGTTAGAGAAGGGTGTGCGATATGGCGCTATCGTCAATTTGGAAACCAAGAACCCCTACCACCTTGAAGAGATCGAGGTAGTGACCGGTGCCGAGGGGACAATTCTTGATACAGAGCAGAAGAACGCTTTCGTAGCTGAAATGGAGATGCAGCACAATGCGTCTGCTATCAAGGTGGTACGCCGACAAGCAACACATGTCTACAGTGACTGTTCTACTCCTACTCAGCTCACCATGGAGTTCAACTCGCTGTACGGTCCCAATTGCGTCCTGTGTACCAACGGATCTTTCAGGTATGTATACATATTCGTGCCTCGCGCACTGTGAACGTGATGGGTTACCGTAGTTTCTTATCCACGAAATTGGATGTATATGTACTCGCGGCAATAGATGTCGAATTTTATTTGTCAAACATCCTGGGCGTACATAGTTTGTGATCGATCTGATGCATCGTGAGTAAACTTAAGGCTTGTTGCACTCAACTATGAAATTAAATTCAAACACCTGAACTTGACATGATATTTTAATGCACAGATACGAGCGTGACTTGACTTCGGACGAGATCATGTCCTTGGATGGCTTTGACGCTGCGAAGCTGTTGTTTGCCTTCAGAGGCGACGTTTTCCAGTTCAATCAGATGAACATGCGTATGTACAGTAAGGAGAGTACCGATTCTTCTCTTGCACTAGATTGGATTGATGCGGCTACGCACTGGGTGCGAGAGTATACCTCCTTCCCCGTGTATGCGTACAAGTTTGATGACCTCGTTGCCGACTATTTGCAACGTGAAGAGCGTGACAATTGTAACATCACAGCTGGTATTGAGTATATTGATGGCGTCGCTAGGGCCGTGAAGATGAGCAGTCCGAACGCATGCGAAGCCAAGCTCACCTATACCACCACTTCAGGACAGACTGGACTCAAGCCAAAAATAGATGCTACAAACACATACGGAACGACCGATAGTATATACACGGCAAGAATCAACATGGACACTGTATCCATCCCACTTGAGGGCTGATCGCACTGTCGTACTGTGTACTGCATGCGTGCCAAGCCATCTGAATTGCAGTCCTGTTCGTAGAACGCATTGTTTTTGCGGTGGCGGATTTGGAATTGCTTAATCAATTATTAGAATAATAGGACAAAATAATAAAATATAGGAATCGTACCTTGCTATAGCTATTGTTGGGGATCTAACAGTGCTATAGTTCGCAATCTTGCCGAGCTATTGAGGTAACTTACTCAACAGATTGTATTCACTAAAAAAATACCACATGTCATCGTTATCATCTCGAAACTCTGAACCCTAGAACCTTACTCAATATTTATATTACTTTTATAATGTATAACTAGCTCGCTGTCTACAGATATCCGCTATATATGCACAAGAAGAGTATGTATTCTGGCCAACGAACATAGACACCTTTACAACTGGTAGAGCAGATAGATATACCTTTGCCAAGTCTTACATCCATAACAAATGTCTTCTGAGCAACAGATTTGTCGACTTCCCAGCAATAACCGGTGATACAAGGTCTTCAAAGTTGTACTATGGTCGATGGTCAGCATATGCACATACACGAGGACATCCGTGACGAGATTGAAACACTCGAAGCCATCTATGGCGAACGTATAGAGACTTCTTATCCTACTACGCTGAGTGTAGATGTAACTGTGCAGTGCACTGTGTTGGTGGGGGATGATGCTGACGGCCAACTGAAACCCAATACCTACAGACTGGTATTATGGTTTACACAGGGGTATCCAGAGGAAGCTCCAATACGCGCTAAGGTACGGGCCTTCCATACAGAATATACTGTTGGAGCAACCTTCTTATATAAGTCTAGTTGTACATGTTAGGTATTTGTTATAGATTACATAGATATGAGTGTCAATTTAGAAGGCTTTGATATGAGCGCCTATTCTGTGCAAAAAGGAAAATAAGCTTTTATTCATGTACTCCTGATT